>JAJLUJ010000031.1:0-87642 GCA_030564235.1 Blastobotrys elegans
GAATCCAAAGTGTCATCCACGCTTTCCGATCCAACCCAGCGAATGGTGGTCGGGCTGCTGTCACTGCTTTGATTGCTGGTCTTGATGGCCAGATTGACGCTTCACTAGGCACCATCTTCTCTATTGCCCACAAGGCTACGCTTGGTCTATCTGATCCATTGGCGCATTTCATTCTAGGTCCATTTTTCCAATCTGTTACCGATGGATTGGAAGTTGTTATCGGTAATGTTATTGGCGGCGGTATCGATCTTGCATTGTCTCCAATTACCGGCTCTTTGCAAAAGAACATCCAAAAGATGATCAAGCAAGGCCAGCAATACCGAATGAACACCTCTAAGCTAGCCAACTTGAACAAGATGTTGCAAAACACTTTGCCAAAGTAAGAGTTTACACTGTATGTATTATTGGCATATTTTTAGTACCTGGTATAAATAAGGCCAGGGTTTTTTGAATATATATTTTCTTGTTGTACTCTACTCACATGCGGCTGTAAAACAAACATATAGTACTGGCCATCGGTCGTATTTATAGAATGTCAACGCGCATGTGCGCGTCTAGGTATTTACTTGCCCGTTGTATACGTATACCCTCGGCCACCGCGGACGATTACGGGCAATTTTTTTTTTTTTTTTTTTTCGCCTTCAGAGATTTCTTCGCGCACCGCACGCAGTGACCGGGTAAATGCGTAAATCTCAGCACGATCGACAGGAAAAAAAAAATTCTGCACTATAAAAAGGCCACCAATCCAACAAATTTTCCTTTTTTTTCTTCACATACAATGTCTTTTAACACAGGCGCCCATAGAGTCACGGGGTGGTGTCAGTCTTTCAGACCACTCGTTTGGATATCCAAAATGCGTGCTAGGGTATAAAGTCCTGAGATGAAATCGGAGTTTGGTAATCCATTCTCCACGTTTTAACGGCCCTTTGAATCGTGCATTTTTATTTCACTACTAATGCATCGTGGCTCTCTTCATACATTCTACTTTTTTCTAGCCTCGATTCGTTGCTTGAGCTTTTCTGGCGTTGGACACGCCAGAGGCTGGACCGATGACGGGTTTTGTTCATAGTATCGTTGGCAGCACTC
Organism: Blastobotrys elegans; assembly: GCA_030564235.1. Taxonomy (NCBI): domain Eukaryota; kingdom Fungi; phylum Ascomycota; class Dipodascomycetes; order Dipodascales; family Trichomonascaceae; genus Blastobotrys; species Blastobotrys elegans. The sequence continues at coordinate 1,087 of JAJLUJ010000031.1, forward strand.
GTTTAGCTTGTCGATCAGAGATTCACATTTCTCTTGATTGTACATGTTTTTTTGGATGCAGTCTTCTTTAGTTAGTATTTAGAAATTTGTATAAAGGAAAACGTACTTTGAATGTTGCATGCTTCTCTATGACAGGCTTGATCAGACATTTTTGTTATAGTCAAGAAGAACGGTTTTTTTTTTTTTTTGGTTACTAAAAGGAAAAGAAAAATTTCCCCTTCCCATTTTTATATATTCTTTTGGTTGCTATATGGATTGCTACGAGTTTGCGAAACGTGTTGACGAGCAGGTCAATGTGCGGCCGCGAAACTCGAAACAGTCTGTCGACAAGACACTGAGAGTGATGAGGTTTGCCAAGTCGTTTCAAGAGCTTGAAGTTGATGCCCACGAGGTGTGTTTTGACTGGTACGGCAGGGCGTTTGCTGAACACACGCGCGAGTATCAGCTGGTGCGCGAGTTTGTAATTGTCGAGCATTACGCCATGAAGCTAGAGCTGGTGAACAGCGCCGATACTACTAATACCCTCCAACTACGAGTGCCATCGCACGAATCTGACCCAAAAAGCATGGACATGTCCACCATTGACTCGGACTCGGACGATGATGATTTAACACCGGCTAGGAACAAGCGCACGCCGCGAATGTCGCGCCACAAGTCGTTTATCGGCACGCCGCGAAGGATACCATCCACTGCTACCACGTTAAATCGCGAGTCTAGTATACCACGACCGTCAGCACTGTTGATTAAGAAACGGGCGATACCAAACCGTCGAGATACGCTACGCCGAGATACATTAATGAAACGAATCAATACCTCTGCTAGTAGTAGCGGCAACAACAGCAGCAGCAGCAATTGCAATACGACAAAAACATCCGGTACAGGGACGCCAAGCACGAGCAGCACTGGTAGCATTAACAAAAGCAGGTCGTTTATGGCGCCGACAAAGTCGTCAATGGCCCGAAATGCGTCCAAGACTATAGCCTAGAAAGAAAGCTTTAGTCTGTTTTTATCAATAAGCTCCCATTTTGGGCAGTTGCTAACGTACGGCGAAGGTGCGATATGCGGCATGTTAACAATTACAGTCAACCGTCGCAGCTCATGTAGCGCATTGTAGATACTGTCCAGCACCCCGACGTGCCAAATCTCCAAGTCCACGTAACCTAGCATGTCATATTGAGGGATACAATCAAGCAGTTTTTGAAGTGACATTGCGTAGTGAGGGTCGTTGAGCCGCACTGTAAGGGACCGCACGTTACCAATCATGCTGCACACGTTTCCATAATTCACATTGATCAGCTTGAGATCTGTTCCTGGTGTTTGTTGTGATAGCTTGATAAGCTCAGGTGCTGTTGCATGGCGTTCGATTGTCAGCGTATGCAGCAAAGGCGCATTAATAACACATTCGTGGTTGTATACAATGCAATGAAGCATTCCAACATTTTGCAGGTTCAGGTTTGTTGTTGAACAATGATGTATTTTCAAATGTTGGACGGTTTCTGGGACCCAGTCTGTAGTTGTATTCACGGGCCAGTTGATTTCGAGCCGCTTGGTGTTTGTCAAGTTTAACCGCGCCGAGTCGATCGGCTCGTCAATCGCGGCGGCGCTGCTCGTTAAGAGGAGCTCCTCAACATTATATTCCTCAGTGACCATGCCGCTATTAACACACTCAACAGTAAGCCGTTTGATTGTGATCGACAGTGGACACTTGGCGAGCTCCTTGACTACGTCAGAGCTTGTTGTTGAGACATGTATCCAACTCGGGTCCATATCATGCAGCAACGGCATCACAAGCTTTTTCAGATACCATATGTTCGCCACGGCAACATGCAGCTTTTTCACCTGCTGCACAGGCACCAGTTGTTTGTTGAAATAATCTACGAATCTGGGCCACTCAGCGGTCGAAATTCTGATCCCTTTACCTGGCAACTCCATCATTGAAAGGTTTATCAGCATTGTGGTCCATCGCTGCGTCACCACTATTCGCCGTAATGCAATACACACTTGCTGCAGATTGTCGCAATTATCTGCATACTCTGATATATTCAGCAGTAGCTCGTCTGGTAAATCCGTTAATGTCATTAACGCTCCATGTGGTTGTTGACAAGGAGAAAGAGACAGTTTGGACAAGTAACAACATGAGAAAACCTTTCTTGTCTTTGTCCATGCGGCTTTTTTTTAAATTACGTACGTACCGCTAGAACACGGAGTTCCGACCTTAGTCTGAAAAGAATCTAACCTACAAATCCATTCCAAAAATAATACTTATTTGAAGGTGGTGATAAGCACTCAACTTGATATATACACACACAAAAGAAACAACAAAAAGAAGCTGTACTATGCGACGCTTATTCTTTATATATCCCCGCCGTAAATGTGGACGTATAGGGGGGTACGTAGGTAATTAGCGCGGCCCCCGAAAATTTAAAGAGAAAGGAAAAAAAAAAAAAAAAATTTGGATCACAACACACGCACACAATTTTCTATCTTATTTTTTCTTCTTTTCTTTCCCTCTCTCTACACCGTTACATGACCCTATCAACACCAAAATGCCACTAATCGGTCGTGGTAAGAAGAAAGAGAAAGAAGAAAAGCGCAGGAAGGAGGAGCAGGAGAAGTTGGAACGCGAGGAGCGTGAGAAGCAGGCTCAACAACAACAAGAACAACAACAACAGCAACAAGAAGAACAGCAACAGTTAGAGCCAAGGATTGTACCGCGAAACTTTTTTGACTGCTCCATGCAAGACCTAACCGTACTAGTCTCGTCCATGCTTCAAGAGCTGGTCCAGTTGAACGATGCGTTGCCATTTGATGCCAATCAGTTGACACGATTCCACTCGCGTTCTCCACCGGCTATTAGCATCACTGATTACATGAAGCGAATAGTCAAGTTCTGCACGTTGGAAAAGTCCATCTTGTTGAGCATTATTTATTATATTGATTTGTTGTGCAGGACATTTCAAACCTTTAACATTAATTCGCTCACTGTTCATCGGTTCATGATCACAGCGGCCATGGTGGGTTCAAAAGGTCTGTGCGATTCGTTTTGTACAAACTCACACTATGCCAAAGTGGGTGGGTTGTCTAGAGTAGAACTGAACCTGCTGGAAGTGGAGTTTTTGGTGCGCGTGGACTATAAAATCGTGCCCCTTTCGGAAACGCTGGAAAAGTATTATGAAAGAATGGTGACTCGCATGCAAGGAGCTTATAGATTCCCTCCAGACTCTCCACAGGTGGAAGCAAACCATGTCAATAGTGGGTTTGCTCTACCCAGTGAAATCGCACAGCAAGAAAACCGCCAAAACCTGTCAAGCCAGCTGAAGCGGCCGTCAGTGACTGAGGTGATACCAAACACTAGCATTCACCATCCAGACGAACCTAGAGCAGATCCAATCATTCAATCTCCTTCTTCATTGAAACGAACTAAGCATGTATAATTTATTAATAAAAAAGAAAGAAAGAAAGAAAGAAGGGAAAAAAAAAAAAAGAGATTGATAAATTTAACGAGAACATATATGGGTTATAAAATTCATGTGCCACGCCGTTGAGCTTTAAAATTTATCATGTCCGCACAATCCCCCACAAGAGAGATATATATATATGCGCGGCCTTGACCGAGCGCTCGCTGACCCGGGTTCTTGTCGGGTGAGATATCACCAGAAACAAAAACAAAAAAGAAAAAAAAAATATAATAAAAAACTTCAGACATTTCACTGAGTCAATAGACTCGGTGCTCTTTCTCTCACCAATGGCCCTAGCCCGAAAAATTTGAATAAAAAGGCAACAATTCCCGTTTTCCTTCTTTTCTTCTCCACTTTTCATTACTATTCAAACCCGCCCCCCCCCAAAAAAAAAAGATAATTTAAAATGTCTGGACGGGCTCTATTGCGAGTATCTAGACTACAAGTTAGCAGACTTGCTACACGTTCGTTCTCATCCACTGTGGCCAAGTGCTCAGTGATTGATCCTTTGGATACATACGCACGACGACACAATGGGTCAAGCAAGAAGGAAGATATCAACAAGCTTTTGAAGACTGTTGGCCATGATTCTGTTTCCAAGTTTGTGGAGGCAGTGGTTCCACCAGATGTGCTTGTCAACCGTGCCTTGAATGTGGAGCCGGCCGATGGGCTTGCCGAAAGCGCCTTGACCAAACGGCTAAAGGAAATTGCTTCCCAAAATGATATTTATCGGTCCTTTATCGGCAAGGGCTACTATGGCACTATTGTGCCACCAGTTATTCAACGAAACATTTTGGAATGCCCAGAATGGTACACTTCTTATACTCCATACCAACCAGAAATCTCTCAAGGTCGGTTGGAATCATTGGTCAACTACCAAACCTTGGTAAGCGATTTGACTGGCATGTCTGTTGCCAACGCGTCCTTGTTGGATGAAGCCACTGCTGCTGCTGAAGCCATGATTATGTCTTTCCACCAATTGAAGGGCAAGCGAAGCGTGTACTATGTTGATGAAGGCGTCCACCCACAGACTTTGACTGTACTTGAATCACGAGCTAAGGATTTTGGTATCAGCGTGCAAGTTGGTATCCCAGCTGAGATGGATAAAAAGTCGTTTGGTGTGTGCATTCAATACCCATCCACCGGCGGGTCCATGCAAGACTGGAAAGACTTGAGCGCCAAGGTGCACGCCAACGGCGGTTTGGTGTCTTGTGCTACTGACTTGCTGGCATTGACTGTCATGAAGCCACCAAGTGAATTCAATGCCGATATTGTGTTTGGTAACTCTCAACGATTTGGTGTTCCGTTTGGTTACGGTGGCCCACACGCCGCCTTCTTTGCGGTGGCTCGATCTGAACGAAAAATGCCAGGTCGGATTATCGGCAAATCCAAGGACCGACTGGGCAACGCCGCATACCGGTTGGCTTTGCAAACCCGTGAACAACATATTAAGCGTGAAAAGGCCACCTCCAACATTTGCACTGCTCAAGCTTTGTTAGCCAATATGGCTGCCATGTACGCTGTCTACCACGGTCCAGAAGGCCTTAAGAACATTGCTCACAAGGTTTACACCGCCACCACCGTGTTGGCCGGTGCCATTGCCACAAAGTACGAGGTTGTCAACAAGAACTGGTTTGACACCTTGACCATCAAGGTTAACAACAGCGATGTGATTATGGTCAAGGCTTTGGAATACCGAATCAACTTGTTCAAGGTTGACGATAAGCACGTGTCCGTTTCTCTTGACGAAACCATCACTCCAAAGGACATTGAAGAGCTATGTCAAGTGTTTGATGTTGTTGCTCCAGCTGCTCCAGAACAATTCGCTCCATTGCCAACCGAGTTTGTGCGAAAGGGCAGCATTCTAAACTACCCAGTGTTCAACAAGTACCACAGCGAGACTGAAATCTTGCGATACATGCACCACTTGCAATCCAAGGATTTGTCGTTGGCCAACTCCATGATCCCATTGGGCTCTTGTACAATGAAGTTGAACGCCACCACTCAAATGGTTCCAGTCACTTGGCCAGAGCTAAACTCCATCCACCCATTCGCCCCACGAGACCAATCCAAGGGTTACTCTATTCTGCTCAAGGAATTGGAACACGATTTGGCCGATATTACCGGTTTTGATGCCATGTCTTTGCAACCAAACTCTGGTGCTGCTGGTGAATACACTGGGTTGCGAGCCATTAAAGCGTACTTGGAATCCAAGGGCGAAACCCAACGAAACGTGTGCTTGATTCCAATTTCCGCCCACGGTACTAACCCAGCTTCTGCTGCCATGTGTGGCCTAAAGGTTGTTACTGTCAAGTGCACTTCTAACGGTGAACTGGATCTGGCCGACATGGCTGCCAAGGCTGACAAGTACAAGGACAACTTGGCTGCTGTTATGATCACATACCCATCCACTTTTGGTGTGTTTGAGCCAGGTGTGAAGAAGGCTATTGAGATTGTCCACTCCCACGGCGGTCAAGTGTACATGGACGGTGCCAACATGAACGCGCAAATCGGTCTAACTTCTCCAGGTGAGATTGGTGCTGATGTGTGCCACTTGAACTTGCACAAGACATTCTGTATTCCACACGGCGGTGGTGGTCCAGGTATGGGCCCAATTGGTGTCAAGAGCCACTTGGAACCGTTTTTGCCAAACCACGGAATTGTTGACATGCAACGAGACGAACGATCCATCAAGGCCATTGCCGCCGCTCCATGGGGCTCCGCATCCATCTTGCCAATCTCATGGGCCTATATTAAAGGTATGGGCGCCAAGGGTTTGCGAAAGGCTACCGAATTGGCCTTGTTGAACGCAAACTACATGAAGGACCGATTGAGCGAGCACTACCCAATCTTGTATACCAACAGCGCCAACAAGTGTGCTCACGAGTTTATTTTGGACGTGCGTGGGTTCAAGCAGACTAGCGGTATTGAAGCTATCGATATTGCCAAGCGTTTGCAAGATTATGGGTTCCACGCCCCAACCATGAGCTGGCCAGTTGCCAACACTTTGATGGTTGAGCCAACCGAATCTGAATCCATCCAGGAATTGGACCGGTTTGTGGACGCTTTGATTTCTATTCGAAAGGAAATCGCCGAGATTGAAGCCGGCAATATGCCACGAGAAAACAATGCATTGGTTATGGCTCCTCATTCTCAACAAGACTTGTTGCAAGCCGAATGGGACCGTCCATATACTCGTGAACATGCTGCATACCCATTGTCATACTTGCGAGAGCGAAAGTTCTGGCCATCAACGACCCGGTTGGACGATACTTATGGTGACATGAACTTGTTTTGTTCTTGTGACCCGGTAGAAGCTGAAGAGTAGATTTTATTTTGTGTATACTGTTGAAAAAGAAATGATTTTTTGTGTTAAGAAAAAAGAGAAAAAAAAACGGTTTTTATTTGAGCCGCGCACACGATCACAGCCGCAAGGAAGATAAAAATGCTTTTATACTGTTTTTATTTTTTATTTTTTATAACCTCTTGCAATTTACAATTCTACATATTTAGACACTTCAACTAGTCCTGTTCGGAGTTTCCGCCAGCTAGTCCATTCAGGCGCGTATTCCAATACCTCATCAAGCGCCGGCACCTTCCGTTTGAGCGTGCCATCACCCAACGCCACCTGCTCATCATACTCGCTCCACGAACAAGTCACGGTCACGCCAAGCGCATTGCTCGCGTCTTCACGATCAGATTCGTACCAAGACGGAATCCACTCAAACCCAACATTATACTCTGGGTCAGTAGCGTTCAGCGAATATAGGGTAAACGAGTTGGCCCCATGCGGGAACGTGGCCCGTTTATACTCCTCCTCCTTTAAAACAATGTCGTTAGGAGACGGCGGAGAATGAGCCACGTTTGAATACACGTTAATCTTCCGCACAGGGGATTGCTGACCGGGCACGCCAGAACTGAAACTAGTAGTATTAAACTTGACCGCACACACGCGGTTATCCGGTGCTGTGATCTTGATCCGACCTTGATTTGTGCCCTGAGCCAACGGCATGACTTCAACGCCCAGCCAGTCCGAATAGTTTGTCAGAGGCACGTTCCATGGCCGCAGACCTTCAAACGTGCAACTCGTCTTCCCGGCAGCACTTTCTTCACAGTCAATAAACTTGCCTTCGCCCTTCAAGGATGGCAGGACGTTCAACGCGCTCATGATATAGCCAGACGTGACCGGCGCCACAACACTCACGACAGGCGCTACAGGGGTCCTGTCCAGATCAATAACCTGTACGATAGACGTGGCCATTGGCCAATCCTGGCTGAATGGGAAGAAGAAAAGTGCTTTAAACCCCGCCACAGCCACGATGAGGATAAGTACAAGTGCCAGGAAGAAATGCGTTCGGTGGATGAACGGAACAACAAGAATACCTAGCGTGATGGCAAATAACGACATTATCATTGGCATCAGCGCAAACATCTTGGACTGGTCTGGCGACGTATCATGCAGCGCGTCTAGAACAATGCACGCAACACTAAACACGGCAGCCACGCTGAGCGGGACGACGAGAAAGAACTGAATGCTCCAATCATAGCTCAGCGAGCTCTGAGCCGCCTGACGCAGCCGTGCAAGCCGCGGGTGCTCCTCTCTAAACGTGTCATTACTAGTACTCAGCAAAGAAGTTCGCTCGTCAGCCTGCTCCTGCTCCTCCTCCTCATCCGTCTCCTCGCCTTGGTCAATTTTTGGCCGCGCGACCAACAAACCTAACAACCCTAGCAATACAGCAAATAGGGTCAGGTAGTATACGACGGTCGGCAAGTACACCCCGGTCGCATCTTCACGGCCAATTTTGATGGTGGCAATGAGCAATGCAACCCATTCCAAACCCAGCACCTCGATAAACAGGATCAGTTTCTGGTCATGCACGGGCTTGACATAATAGGCCAGTCCCAAGATTGCATAGTTGGTCAGTAAGAAGATGGACGTTAGTACGATAAGTGGGGTGTATAGTTGGGATGCCGTTACGTAAGGGTTGATCTTGAACATCCTCATTGAACTGAGAACGGTCAACGAACTAGACACGAGAATGGCCAAAATTCCACGCCCCCAGCCACGTTTACCCACATCCCAAGCGTGAGTTTTGCTCACCAGCATTATCATCAGACCCACCACGATCGGCCCTGTTGCCAGCCCGGCTACATTCCATTTGAATAGGGAGGAAATGGTGGTGATGAAAAGCTCGCCAAACATGTCCATGTATACTGCTTTATCCACACTGCTCAGATCCTCATCATTAGCCATGCTAATTGCGGCAGTAACAGCTCCAGTGAACATTTGCGAGATGGCCTCGACACTGGAGGCGTGGATATCATCGCGTCGCGTGTGGTACAGCGACCGTGCTTTGTAAAAGGCAATGTCGAGCCCGCGCATGCCCTGTTTTTGATACGCCTTGTAATCAGTCTCGCTGCTCATCACCCCGCTCTCAAACCCTTGTTGGAGAACCGAGTTGCCGGCTTGTGTGTAATGCTTGCCAACTCCATAATCCGTGCATCGGAATAGAATTGGCCGACCAAACGCACCGGCACCTTCAAGATTGATAAAGTAGTCAACTTCTTTAGACCACGGGTGGAATTTGAACATTTCCGCGCCGATCAGCCCAACTTCTTCATTGTTGTTAAAGTTGAAGACAATGGTGCGTTTTGGTTTGATGTTATTGTCCACCAAGTACCGCAGCGTGGCCAGTAAGCTTACCACACCAGTGCCGGCATCAATTGTGCCGTGACCCGTAGCCACGCTATCATAATGCGCGCTGAGAAGCACACCTTTTAACGTCTCGTCCTGTCCTGGAATCCGCACCAGAATGTTGTTATTTTCCGAGTAGATTGCGTTATCATAGTTTATTGAGGAAAAAACGGGGGTTTGGGTAAAGAGTTCGGACCGTACATCGTCAACGACTTGTACGTTGCCTGTTTGAATATGCTTTATTTGGGTAAGGAGGTAGTCATGAACGTCGTCGTTAGCTTTACTGTTGAATGGGTGGAAGGTTTTGGAGATGACTTGCAAGTCGGTGTACGCGTCTTGAGAGTACCCGATCGGGTATTGCCTGTTCAAGCTTGGCACCCGTTGGTCCTCGGTCGAGGCAATCCAACCCATGCCGACTAGGTAGACAAGCACAAACACGACTGTGAAGCCGATACGATTGAACGCAAAAGTGGACTTTACAAACCTGCTCACCGTGCTAGCCTTGCCTCGTTCTGAAACTCGTTCTGAATCCATGGTCGACTAATATATATATATATAATAAAAAGGGAGAGAATTGAGTGGGGAAAAGAATATTAGAGGTTTTTCCGTCTGTTTTTGATAAGATATAAATACTCCCAACCACCTTCTTTTTTTTTTTTTTTTTTTTTTTTTTTTTTTCAATCAAGGACAACCCTTACCATCAATGGATACTTGGCTAGTACAAAAATATATGTATATATTAGTATTACAAGAATATTATAACAAATCATAATCATAAACGTCATTAAATATTGGTATTATTATTAGTAGTAGTATTCGTCGTGTCAGTTTCAACGTTGAGTGAAGGGTGGTCGTCGGTAGTGGAATCCACCACAATTTCTGGGCCTTCAGAAGTAGGTATGCTTGGGCTCGGTGGGTTGCTGTGCTGTGGGCTCCAGCCCGCTACTGCACCACCCACAATACCAGGTACCAACGACAAGGCGCCGATCGTCGAACTTCCCGAGCTATACCCTCTCGTTCGATTACTATGGCTCGGTGAATGCGAGCCAGGGACCGCCAAAAACCCGTCATGGTCGGCAGCAACACCGCCACCAATTGGGGTGGTCGGCTGTTGATCAAACCGGATCGTGCTTGGTGTGAGTGTAGTTGGCGAGTGTGAATGCATGGACGAGGCAGATGAGGTCGAGCCAGGCGATAACGACTCCTTCCAATTCTCAAACATTTGTCGTTGCTTGAAACGCAGGTTGGATAGCCGACCACCACGAAACTTTTTCAAAAACTCAAGCTGCTCACGAACCTGCTCAATAGCCGGGTTCCACTTGTATTCAGATGGATCTTGTACGCCGCGGCTAGCCGGTCCATTCTCTTCATCCTCAACAACCTTGATGCCAGGCTTGGACTTGGTAAACGGCATAATCCGAATAACAAACCGAACCAACCGCTCTGGGTAGAGTTTGGCAACCCACGCGTCTGGAATCTTCCGAATTAGAATCGAGGCAGGGATGGAAAGCAACCCGCAAACCAATGCCACTGCCCATTCAACCCCAGTCTGCCGTTTGGTCGAAAAAGCCGCACCACCAACAAACATGATTAGCACTTGGCCGCCGCCAATAATCAACACAATAGCCATAAAAAACCGATTTCGGAAAATGCCTTCAAAAATGTTGATTTCATTGTCCAGCCGTCGGTTGACAAAAATGTTGAAGAATTGTAGCCACACAAACGTGTTGAATACCATGGCGTCGACTTGTACGTGTTTAGTCAAGTCGTCAGACCCGGCGTGGAACAATCCGTATCCAGCAAAATGCAAAACAAACGTAATGACAAGCTGCAACACTGCTTGACCAAGAATCATTTTCCACATGCCAACCGTGATGAGCGATGTTTTTCGGTTGTCAGGCATTCGGTTTAGAATGTTGTGGGTTGGTGGATCTGTGGCAAGGGCTAGAGCAGCAAACGTGTCCATAATCAGATTCACCCACAAAAGCTGAACAGCAGTCAGCACCGACTTGTTCTCATTGGACGCAACGGCAGATACAAAAGTAAGCAGCACGGCCGTCACATTGACAGTCAGTTGGAATTGCAAAAACTTTTTCACAGCATCATTAACGGTTCGTCCCCACATGATTGCCTTGACAATGGAACCAAAGTTGTCATCCATCAGGATAATCTCAGACGCCTCCTTGGCAACTTCAGTACCGGCAATACCCATACTGAACCCCACATCAGCTAGTTTCAATGCTGGAGCATCGTTGGTGCCATCACCAGTCACTGCCACAGTCTCGCCTTGGCTTTTTAGAATCTTGACCAATTTCCGCTTATCGTCTGGAGATGATCTAGCCAGGACGCGCAACCGTGGGACCACTTGATTCATCTCAGCAGAGTCTAGCCGTCGGAATTTGGGGCCTTCCATTACAATGCCATCGTCGTCTGGTCCAGTCAAGATACCACAATCCTGCGCAATGGCTTGAGCGGTGTGGATGTTGTCACCAGTGACCATTCGTACCACGACACCAGCACGTTGGCAATCAGCCACGGCTTGACGAACGCCTGGCCGCAGCGGATCTTGAATACCAACCACCATCATAAATGTTAAATCATGCAACAATTCCTGTTCTCGAGTGACTTGGTCGGTAAACGTTGGCAGTTTTTCAATATCCCGGTACACTACACCAATAGTTCGCAGCGATTTACCCGCATACTGATCAATAGTCGCGTTGATGGACTTGGTGTCAGAGTTGGTCAATTCACGCACTGAATCGGTTTCTGGGTCGTAAATGGTGGAACACTTGGCAAGTACCACTTCAGACGCGCCCTTGACAAGAACACGGTAGCCTTTAGAGCTAGGAGTGACGGTACACATGCACTTTTTGGACGAGTCGAATGGGTAGATTTGCGTAGTCTCGTGCTGCTTTCGATACTCTTCAAGGTTGGTTAAGCCCATATACTCAACAGCAAAGTTGAGCATTGCCGTCTCAGTCTTTGAGCCCACAAACTTTTCACCACCGTCACTTTCCTCAAAGCTACGATTTTCAAACGCAGACGAGTTGACGGCGATGGATTCTAGTAGTATTTCTTTGGCGTCGGCAGATAGGTTGTCGATAGACTGTTGAGCAGAGTTTTCGTCTTGGGAGATTTCAAAGGACTGCCGAATGCCAAAGGTGCCGTTGGTGATGGACATGCTGTTGCAGGTCAACGTACCAGTCTTGTCTGAACAAATGGTAGTTGCACCGCCCATGGTCTCGCATGACTTTAAAACACGGACCAGGTTATTATCCTTGACCATTTGGTTGGTGGCAAACGCAAGCGCTAGGGTGACGGCAAGTGGCAAACCTTCTGGCACGGCAACAACGATAATAGTCACTGCGGTGATGAAAATGCTCAAAAAGTCATTGCCCTTTTGCGCTGGGGTTTTGGGGGACCCTGGCAACTGAGCACAGAAACGGATAAACAAGGCAATGAACAAGACGACAGCGGCGCCGATACCAGCCTTGGCGATGCCCTCCGCGATTCGGTTGAGCTTTTCTTGCAACGGGGTGGCTTCTTGATCTTCATCGCTTAGTGCCATCATGATTCGGCCGTATAGCGAGTTGACGCCAACAGCGGTGACCAGAAAAGTACCAGTCCCGCCAAGCACTTTAGCGCCAGAGAGAATAAAACAGTCCAACTTTTTGCTCGACGCGTCGTACAAATCATTCTGCATGATCTTGATTGTTTCATCACCCTGCTTCTTTTTCATTGTGTCTGATTCACCAGTGGCACTGGATTCATCGCACTTGACATCATATCCTCGGACCAAAATACCATCGGCAGGTAACACATCACCTGGTTCAATCATGAGCAAATCACCCACCATCAAGTCGTATACAGAGATTTCCACCGGGTTACCGTCCCTCACCACGTTGACCGTTCTATCCTCCTTTTTTTTGTTTAGCTTTACAAACTGACGTTCCTTTTGCCAGTCGTTTAAAGCACCAACCACCACCACAATAATGACGGCGACTAGAATGGCCACACCTTCCACCCACTCCACTTTGGGTATTTTTCGTCCTTCAGCGTCGTGTTCTGCTGGTTGGCCAAAAGTCTGGTATAAACCCAATGCCAAGGAGATGACTGCCGCGATGGATAGAATGATGAGGATTTTGTCTTGCAAGGCAATCCACATTAGCTTTAATAGGGATTTGCCCTTCCGTACAGGTAGAATATTTTCACCAAACGCAGCTGCCCGGTCGCTACGATTATCGCCGCTAGTCAGGCCACGCTGCAAATCAGTTTTGAGCGATTCAGCCAACCCTTCTACACCTCCCAACTTTTCCAACACGTAGATGTTGTTTGGGTCAATGAGGCAGTTTAACTCGTCTTGAGATCGGCCAAACGTGGTGCTGGTGTTGGGCGCACATTCCGACAAATGCTCCTCCGCCTCCGCCTCGTATTCATTCCGCGACCTCAGTCCGTTAGTAGTAGTGGTAGTATTAGTGGTGGTACCCTGGTGCTTTTTTGTTGTCGTGTTGTTATTTTCGCCGCCATCATCGTGATCTGTTGGCGGTGGTACGATGGAGGGCACTGCTTCATCTGACATAGCGCCAACCTAGTAATAAAAAAAGGTAAATGTGTTAGTTTCAAGATTTCTGCAAATAGAAATAAAAAATAGGAATTTAAAGCCTCTGGATCAGAAAAATGGTGTCAAAAAAAATTTAATTTTTTTTTTTGCCAAACCGGTTCTGTTTTTCTTCTGCTTCTTCTTCGCCAATGTTTCATTCATACCTTTGTGTCCACTGTGATTTTCTGGGGATCACTCATTTAGTTCGTTTATATTGCGCTCACTGGGTTTGTCGAGAAGTTTACTAAACAAAACACCGACATGTAACTTTAGTTGGGTTGAATGGAGAAAAAAAAACGGTTGTCGAAGAGTAGGTTTTGGAGATATCAAGGAATACCGAAGCTCTTTTTTTTTTTTTTTTTTTTTTTGTCGTTGTTGTTGTTGTTTGGTTTTGTTAAGTGACAAAATAAAGGAGAAGGAGGCCGAGTTTTGTATGTCAGAAGGATAAAAAGTTTAAGAGAACCAAAATAAGACGAAGAAAAATTGAAAGACCTGTTTGCATATATATAAAAAGGGCTGCGTAAAAAAAAAAGCAATGATTCAGTTTATTGTTTGCCGTTTTGGATGGATCAAAGTTGAACTTCTTGCAAGAACGGGTTTGGGGGGGTTTGCGAGTGTAAAATACAATGTGAGGAGAAGAACGAAAATATAACTAGACTGCGCAAAATATAGTTCATGTCCCACCCGCCTCTTAAAAAAATCTAATTGTTTTTGTGACGGTCGACGGCGGTGTGGAGCTAAACTATGTAATGCCGATCCACATTTTGGCCAATTGGCTGGCAATTCAATACTGGATTGAGCAAAATGATGATCCAAGATGGATGCCTGGGTACCCCCCATCGAGGCTGTGCAATTAATTCCCGCGCACGCTAATTTCTCTGTAGAAGCTTGTTTGTTTGCAATGTTTCGAAGCCCCGGGGCCCGGCATCGCACCGCACTGCTACATAAAAAGACTCAGCCAGTCACTTTTATTATTGCGGCGGATGTATATTTTATATATATATATATATACCTAAGCGCTTTTATAAGTCTATCAATTGCGCAAACTACACCTGAAACAGGAGTAAGGCTTAAGGCCATAAAGCTATATAGCCGATGTGATATCGACTCCATGGCCCGGGGCTGTAAACGTTTTATAAGCTTTTGAATTCAATATTCAATATATATATCGATATATGTATACATCGATCGGCCTGGAGCATTGGTCTCATCTACAGCTAGCTGGCTTGCCTGGTTTCGTTTGATTTGGTCTGGTCTGGTCTGGCGCCGCGCCAAGTCTTGGCTAAGGACATGTTCTCTTTTTTGGTCATCCAACGAATGTTTTGGTGCCTTTGCTCTAAAGCTTCACGATCGCTAGAAACCGCCTCCGTACCTCCCAAGATGCACGTTTTGAGGCTTAGACCTTGGAGTTTTTATGATAAGGCTATCTGGCCATGGATGGCTGCAGCTAAGGCTTATTATAAAAGCTCTAGACTAATTAAATTCGATCAGCAACCCGCATCATAAAATTTCCGCGGACAATGCCTCTTTGCAAAATTACTCGTGAATATTCGTACGTATATTCTTACAGCGCTTACGGACGGCAGTCGTATTTATTTTAATTTATTTTTTTTTTTTTTTTTAATGATGGTGGTCATGATCAATAGCACGAACCATTCCATATGCACAAGCAGCGGCAACACCTCCCATTAGCATCATCTTGATCCCGTCCCAGATAATCTTGATAGGCCCTGCCGTTCTGGTGCCAATAGAAATAACCGTTTTGAACGCGCCAAACAAAAACAGTGTAACTGCCATGACCACTGCGGAAATGATTAGGCCTTGGTTGACGCTGTGTTTTGTAAAAAAATAAGGAATTAGAGGGATGAACCCGCCCACAAAGTATGATAGGCCAATAGTCAGAGCTGACGTGAACTGACGCGAATTAGCCGGCTCTTCTAGTCCCCTGGCCACCCGCATGACAAAATTCAGCAGCTCTTGCGGCGATTGCTCCAAATCATGCACAAACATCCGCTTCGTGGCATCACTAATCTTAAACTCGCCCAATGCCTCCTGTACAGATTTCAGAGTCAATAGTGGCGTAGACTCGTAAATCTCCTTTTCTCTAGCCATCTGGGCTTGGTAATACTCATTCTCACCCACCGCAGCAAGATATCCTCCAACGCCCATACTGATTGCGCCAGACACGAGCTCGGCTAGCCCGCCTGTGATGACCAGTTTGGGGTCTCCCAGGCTGCTCAGCCCAGCAGTAAGGGCAAACGGCACCGTCAGCCCGTCGCTTAGACCAATGATAACATCGCTTAGTACCCGCGGCGAAACAAATGCGCCCTCCGATAACCCCTTGTTGCTCTTGTCTTTGGGCGTTTTTTTAAACGTACCATTCTCGTCATCATCATAATCATCGTCACCACCCCTCTCGGTAGTCAACGTGGTAGTAGACGTCGTGGTCATGCTGTGGTTGTCTATGTGTTCATTGTCATTGCCATTGTGGGTTGCGCCACCACGCTGCGTCAGGGTTGGCGGCGGGGTGGCCACCCCGTTTCTATCTCCGTCTGTGGTCTCGGATGAAACTGGCAGCAGCGCCTTCTTGTCGCCACGCGGTTTTCCAAATATCATGGTTCTCAAAGTGCTCAAGATTAATACCAAAACCATTTTCTTAAATTGACTCCAGGGTCAGGTTGTAGTAGCGATGTTCTTTCAAAGTCTAATTAGCAAGAAGCAATAAAGAGCTAATTTCGTGATACATATATAAGGGTTTTTTGTATACAGGAAAATCCAAGCCGTGAAATTAAAAAGCGTGTGTATGTGAGCCGCACAAGAGTTGGGAGCGGTGTGATTGGCCGGTGTGTATTCCCAACGAATGAGAAACAAGCTATCTTAATTGAGACAGCTGGCCAGTACATTTCAAACTCGTCTTCTGGTTGGTTCTTTGCAAAGGTATAAATGTAAACAGATGGGAGCGATTTAATAATAAAATATTGCAGGCGCTTTTCCAATTTTAATGCTACCTTTAAGGTAAGGTATCTGTGTATTTTGGGAGGGCCATCTAAAAAAAACCTTATTTAATGGCGAAGTCAGCTGCTCGTGGGGTTTAACAAAATGGACTCGCATTCAGGAACCAACTTCTACAGATCTTTCCAAATAATGACAAGCAGGATCGCCAACTTCTACCCAGAACCTATTTAAATGACCTTCTGTCCCTTGGGCATTCCCGTACCAGAAGCCATTTTGAAGCGGGAAGCCGACAGTGTGTATTCAACTGTCAAGACTCCAAGACTCGGGCTGCCTCCCCTGACCTTAGCTATAGGGTAATAGGTAATAGGCTGGCATATATGAATGCTGGTCGGTTCTCTCGGGGACGATTAAGGTAGATGTTAGTTTAGCATCATCGCCATCATTCGGCTTTTCTCGAAGCGAACCAGGCGGAGTCAATGTCTATGGTTTATACCCTGCCACCCTCCTCATTTGCTCGGACTGACGTCCAGCTTCTCCTGACCTTGTTGGGAGCGACAAGCTTACTAGTGCAAGATGAGCCATGATATCAAGCCTTTCTATACTTACATTCACAGCCTTGCAACTCGGCTATACCAAATGTCTCAAGGTATTCGTTAATGAATGTGGCTGAATGGCAAGCTTACTTGAGCGCAAGACTTAAAATATGTTTCTCCCGATCTGGGAGGTTTAGTCGCCGACGACACCCTCTCACTTGATCGAGCTATATAGCTTGGCCGTTCGGCCTTTGCTTTAAAATTAAGAGATGCCCGTTTAATCTGTCTCGACCAATGCTTTTACATAAGCTTATATATGCATATGCGGGTTCATGTCATGGTGCTTTCAGACATGCATGCGGCTCAAACCTGCATTCATAAGGAGATCTAGTATTGCACAGTTTATTCATTATTATTATCATGGTTCAGACTATTTTAGTTGAAGGCGTGTGTAACGGCCGGGGGGGAAAACTTAAGCGGCTGTTTTTGAATGCTCAACTATGGAGGCTCGACCTCAGCTCAGCTCAGCGAGAGCTGCGGCAGTGCGGCCCTTGTGCCCGCGAAACGCTGCCTCAAAATACACTGCGGTCGGCCGGCGGCGGGACCGGAACAAGCGGCCGGTTTTTCGTTTTTTTTGTTCGCAGCAATTCGGGTGGCGGTGCACAAGCAAATACAACACAAAAGTACACAATTTTTTTCTTCTTTCTTTCTTTCTTTATTTTTTTTTTTTATACGATTCAACCATCATACTTCTATCTATTGCGTCTTCTTCTCGTCTTGCACCTTTTTCAGATCAACGTGCGGCAAGCCAAATGACCAGCGGAATTCGTACTCGTGCTCCTTACCAATCAAAAAGATGCGCAAATACTCAAGATAGACAATGTAATAGTACACGCCCGTGCCGGTAAGCAAATGCCACCAGCCATGGCCTTCCAGAAAGAACCCATACGGCATGCCCACTTCTCTTCGCAGGCCACGCCACGTTGAGCACAGGTGGATATCCATATTCCACAAAAAGTAGCCCATCAAAAAACTGGCCAGCCCCACGATCAGCGTTTTCAGCAAATGGGATCTCGCCGCCTCGTCATACACATGTTGCCGCGCCATGGACACAGACTTGAAAACGATAATAAAGTTCAGCACGGCATACCCGACCTGGTGGATGGTAGGGTCTCGATAGTAGAGATAAATTCCCGTCAGCGTCACCGCCGCTGTGCTAATTTGGGCGCCAACCTTGATCGAGTCCATTCGCGACTTGCCAAACGAAAACACAATCCAGTACGGAACACAGGTGGCGTAGATCATTGGCAACTCGTCCAGTAGCTGGTACTCGTATAGCAACGTCATATGGAACATCCACGATCCAACGCCGACTGTGGCAAATCCCAGCGCTACAATCAAAAACCGGCGCTCGTGACCGTGACGAATTACATTGCTCATAGCGTATAGAGCAAGTCCGACTAGTTTTTAGTTAGCAACGTCCATCAAAAAATATGTATATAAAGAATGGGAAGACAAAACAGACATACCAAAAAATGCATTCGTTACTGTATTCACAGCCTCTGCAATGTAATGCGACACAACATAGTTTTCCTCGCACCAGTCAATGGTGGATGTTCTAGATCTTTGTTAGCCAGATCAGACAGGCTTGACTGAACATACTGCTCACCCCAATAGCCGGTGTTGGGGGATGTAGGATACGGAATAGACCACGGTAGTTTCATTATTTTGTTCTCTTTACTACAACTTTTTGAGTATGTGAGAGTGAATCAAGAAAGATTGGTAATAATAAAAAAGGGGATGTTGGAGTTGAGTTGGAGAAAAAGTAGAAAAGCCTAATAAGAGGGAAGAAGAAGAAGAAAAAAACGGCTTTAGTGTAGGGTAGCGGAGAACGTGAGAGAAGGGAAGAAAGGCAAAAAAAAAAAAAAGTGAGGCGTGTCACATGTCGGCACGGTGCGGAACCCTTCCGAAATAAATAAATAAATCGCCATCTTGAGCTCATCGCTCTCTTCTCCAAGTTATATAAACCGCCGTCGTTCCGAATACACCACATACTAACACGATGAGCCCGTTACCAGAGACACCCGATAAGCGCACGGAGACTGACTGCGTAGACAAAAGAAGGGCTCAAACAAGAAAACTTGGGCCTTAAAAAAAAACCAACATTAATATTGGGACAAATGCAGGGTTGATCGTCATAAAGCCGCAAATAGAGAGAGGGGAAATTTTGATACTGATACCGATCGATAGCAAGGCCAAGTTCACCCCGGATTTTAAGCTCACAACTAAAAAAAAAAAATCTAACTTACTGACCATGATACAAATCTTGTATTCACAAAAGGCCTTATATCATGAAACCAGTCTCTGGAAACCCTTAACTTAGTTCGGGTTCGGGTTCGGGCCGGGTTTCAAACCAAACAAACAAAAAAAAAAAAAAAAAAAGGCGTATATACGCCTTAAAACCAGGCATTTTTGTTTATTTAGCGCTGGATTTAACAAGGAACAAGTTTTGTGTTGCTGGGACGACGACACCATTCCTCCCAACGGAGTTCCGATGTACCCGCATCACCGCGCGCGCAACTCCCAATAAGAATGTTTTTAAGCGCTGTTGTTCAAGTACACGCGTTTTTTTTTTGGAATGTGTTGTTGTTATTGTTGTTGTTTTTTTTAAAAAAGCCCCTGTTTTTTTTTTTTGCTTCAAAATTTTCCCTCTCCCGCGATCGCTTTTTTAAGGGAGAATTTTTGAAAAAAAAGGCCTCCTCTTAATTTTTTTCTTCACTTTCGACAACCACACGACACGAACGACACGTATCAGTCGCTAGCAACACACGAACAGTAATACACCAAAAATGAGAGAAATTGTATGCGTGTACTTGAATTGCGAAACGCTAACGTTAAATTTTTATAGATCCATCTATCGGCAGGTCAATGTGGTAACCAAATTGTACGAAAGAAAAGAAGAAGAAAAAATCCCCTTTTTTGAACGTAAATGCTAACAAGTTTAGGGTGCCGCATTTTGGCAAACAATTAGCGAAGAACACGGCATCGACGGAGACGGCAAGTAAGTGTAACTCTCCCCTATCAATGCTTCATTTCAACCCATACTAACAGCATAAAATCTTAGCTTTGTTGGGGAAAGCGATTTGCAAGCGGAACGACTGGATGTTTACTACGCCGAAGCAGCACGAGAAAAGTGGGTTCCACGAGCAGTGATGGTGGATTTGGAGCCAGGTGTGATGGACGCGGTTCGGTCTGGACCGTACGGACACTTGTTCCGGCCAGACAACTTTGTGTTTGGACAGGCTGGTGCTGGTAACAATTGGGCCAAGGGACATTACACTGAAGGTGCTGAACTGGTCGACAGTGTAATGGACGTTGTGCGACGAGAAGCTGAAGGCTGCGACTCGTTGCAAGGGTTCCAAGTGGCCCACTCGTTGGGTGGTGGTACCGGGTCTGGTATGGGTACATTGCTAATCTCTCGAATCCGAGAAGAATACTCTGACCGAATGATGTCCACCTTCTCGGTCGTGCCATCCCCAAAGGTGTCTGATACTGTTGTCGAGCCATACAATGCCACCCTGTCCATCAACCAATTGGTTGACCATGCTGACGAAACGTTTTGTATCGACAATGAAGCTCTTTACGAAATTTGCCAGCGAACATTGAAATTGCCACAACCTTCCCACAGCGACTTGAACCAGCTGGTCAGCGCTGTCATGTCAGGTGTCACCACCTGTCTACGATACCCAGGGGAACTAAACTCTGACTTGCGAAAGTTGGCTGTAAACATGGTGCCATTCCCACGGTTGCACTTTTTCACGGTTGGATTTGCGCCATTGAACGCTATTGCCTCAAACTCGTTCCGGTCATTGACTGTGCCTGAACTAACCCAACAATTGTTTGACAGCAAAAACATGATGGCCGCTTCCGACCCTCGACACGGCCGATACTTGACCGTCGGTACCTTTTTCCGAGGTAAAGTCAGCACCAAGGAGGTGGAGGATCAAATCCGAGCCGTGCAGAACCGTGACTCGGCCTACTTTGTGGAATGGATTCCAAACAATGTCCAAACCGCCATTTGCTCAATGCCTCCAAAGGGTCTCAAAATGTCCGCCACGTTTATTGCAAACTCTACTTCTATCCAAGAACTCTTCAAGCGTGTCGCCGACCAGTTTAGCGCAATGTTCCGACGAAAGGCCTTTTTGCATTGGTATACTAATGAAGGTATGGACGAGATGGAATTCACTGAAGCTGAATCAAATTTGAACGATTTGATCAGCGAGTACCAACAATACCAAGACGCTGGGTTGGATGATGAAGAGGACATGGGTGCTTATGATGAAGAAGAATTGCCATTGGATGATGATGAGTTGTAATGATAATGCAGTGTTAGGTAGTGGTGGTGTTTTTTTTTAAGTATCTGCTTTTATAATTTGAAAAGAAAAAGAAAAAAAAACGAAATTAATTAAGAAAAAAAAAACCGTACTACAAACGTTGACAAATTTATAGTTTAAAAGGGGGTGATGCGATCGATGGGTTTTTTTTTTTTTTTTTTTTTTGCCAACAACACGCGGCTGGGGTCGGTGCCCCTCCTTTCATCAAATAAAGGCTTGTGCTGTGTGGTTGCAATGTTGTTCAATAACTTGTTTACAGCTGTCGTTGGTGCTGTCGGTACAATGTTCAACCTGAAACACGCCTGTGTTGAAGAATGACGTCCATGAATGGGCTGATATTTTTCGGGGAGGAATGATTGAACATTTTAGCAAGTCCTGCGCAGCATGGTGAGCCAAACTTGAATAAGATGGAGCCAGCGTAAAGTTTGGCGGAAAGGGTTCCCAACCAATTAGCCTTGTTTTATTATGTCTCCGACTTCAGTGTACTGTCATGGATTTACGAGAAGGAGGGGGCGGGGGGCTCAGCCGCACGTGTTTAATAAAGTTTGACGAGGCTGATAGTTCAGGGGGGTGCAATGCGAACTATTTCAAAGCCCCTTACCTGTTGTATTCATGCTGTCAGGTATCTATCCAACAGCTAACCGCCAGATGTATAGTACGGAATAGAGAGAGTTGTGTTTTATACCATAATCACATATATCACTACTACTTCATGAAGTACAAGAGAAAGTCTTTCAAGTGTAGACCAATAAGGAGAACTAAATTTATCTCTGCGATAGGTAAGAGTGTTTAAACTTCTCTTTTCATATATATATATATTTTTACTGAATTTGGAAGCTGGAGCGCAACGCTATAAAACTGAACCCTCGTCCTCTTTGATGGCATTTTCATTTCCTTCTTCCTAACACTATCGTATTAAAGAAACAAATGAACAACAAATCCAAAATGCAGAAGCTTCGAAATGGCTACAGTAATTTGTACACCATGGCTTGCACCACGTTCAAACCAGTGATGGTCGGAATCTTGCCTATTATTCTATTCATCCTATTTACGATGTTAGTTTCTGTACCTCATGTGTTTTCTATCGTACAGTTTGACTTGACAAATATCCAACCTGGGTTCTTGGTCGACCCCGAGGGGTTGGTGGCAGAAAACGTCAAGGGAAGTGGATTGGCTGCAAAGTATCACGTTGGACCGTTGAAGGTCAATAAGGAGCAGTACCAAGACGAAATGTCACCAGCGCTTCTTTTGAAAATGGTGACTTTCGACCAGGATGATTTTTATATCCAAGAAAGTGAATATGTCATGTATGAGCCAGAACCGGCTGAGAATATGTCGCTGCAGCTTTCTGGAACCGTGATGCAGACCAAGTACCGAAACGGAGCATTCAACTTTGTAGACCAGCTCGAGCTTGACTTGAACCAAAACTGGCAAGCAAATATGCCGGATGGTTCTCGGAAACAGGCAAAGGTTCTACAACAATGGGTGCAGGCTAAAGCATCTCTAGTTATTTTCTTTTGGATCATGTCCATGCTCTCCGTGCTGACTGCCATTGGCCACATTCTATATGGCGCAAAGATTGACCCGTATAGCCGATGGCTATTCTACATGAGTGCCCCTCCAGCTTTTACGTACATTGTGGCATTTCTAATTTGCGCAAACAAGTGGGGCAAGACTGGCAAGTTATTTGCCGAGTTGTACACTGTCTATGGTGTCAAGGTGGAAGCTCCGCCACGTTTACTTGCCCTGACCTGGATTGGAATTGCCTTGTTTGTGTTGAATGCGGCGTATCACCGTATGGTTCATGTATATGAACAAAATTCTGCCACTTCCACTGACCAAGAACGGGGTGTGGAAAAGTAAAAGTTATAAAGCTTTGCAAAACACGCGTTGCCGGTAGCAGACAGCCGTGTGCGGCGTTGTACCTTCCACACTTGAAAAGAAAATTTAGTTTCGCTCGCGCACACCATTTTAAGGTTAAACCGAAAACGTAGACTACAACGCTATAAACATACCCAGAATGGAATATACATTAGAAAAACTACCAGGGTGGTTTTTTATTTATTTATTTTATTTTATATTTTGCAGTTAATTACCCCTGTTATTATTGTTGTTGCTCTTCTTCTTCGTCACAACAGCATATCATCAAAATCACAGAATGATTTCAATAATTACCAACGGGCTGCTGGGTCTGCTTTCTTTGCTTATGCTCAACTCGTTAAGCTCTTTTATCAAAGCCGACTCATCGCTATTCTATGGGTACGATTCAATCATGACTATTAGCGAGGCGAACGAGTATCTCCGGGATGGACAAGGGCTCATGAACATTGTGATTGCCACCACGGCAGTTGTTAGCCTGGCAGTGGCAATGGGGGACTGGATTGTTCGACGGCGGTCTGAAAGGGGCGAGTACAATGCAAATGACCTGAAGATGATTTACCTTGGGTTGTTTTGTGCATCAATGTTGGACTTTGGGCTTATTGCATTTGCTGCTCAATACGGGGCAATGCTGTATCAGAATTATGCACTTGCACTGCGAAACTACCTCGAAAACGAGTTTTGCGTACGGATCCAGGGCCTGCCGATTGTATGGATCATGCTGGCCGTGGGACTGTCGTTCATGTCTTCGGTCAGCCTGTATTACATGTCTAAACGGGTAAAGCCTTGTGATATATACAGTATCTAAACTTGGTATTTTTTGTTGTTGTTTCTTTCGTTAATATACCAAAACTGGCAAGAGGAAGGGAAAAAAAAATTAGAAATAGAAAAAGAAAAAGAAAAAGACGCCCTACCTCTTTCCATTTTAAAACACTATATATTTCCCTCCTCTCTTCCTCTTATTCTCAAGCCCAAAAAAAAATGTACTTGAACAAAGAACGAATATGTACAGGGGTTTTATTGATTATCAGCAATTGTCTATTAACCACATACAATTGGTGGGGAGGCAAGGGGCTTATCCAGTTTGATTTGGAGGATATGGACGCCTCGTACATTTCCACCAGCGGCGATATGACAGACTTTAAAGACATGGCGAAAAGCTACGACTGTGATTTCAATATAGTCAAAGCTCGATATTCAAACCGGACTGAGAAAATGAGCAGCTTTGGGAAGGATTTGTGTACTGTCTCGGAGATTATTAAGCGAGAGCTGCCGCCAAAAGGTCAGCCGCCTTCCACTATGAAGCGGCTCGAATACATTCGTGAGCGTACTGGTTCGTTGGTTACTGTTCGAATCTTGGTTGCGATTTCAGGATCATTACATGTTTTATTTTCATCTATCATGTTATTCACGCTAAAAAGTGATAGCCGAGGGGTCCACATGTTCTCGGCTATTGCAGCGTTATTGCTTGCTGGGCTGACTACAGCCCCACTAGTAATGGCTGGCTTGTATGTTTGGAAATATGCACAACTGGTCAATCAACTTTTGACACACGAGAGAATCACAGCACATGCAAACCCATTTGGTTTGTTAATCACAGTTGTGTCCATCATCCCCACTATAGATCTGTTTATTTGTTATAGCTTTTGCTACTTTGCGCTCAGTTCGAGGCCTTTAGGGACCCGACCCACCCCTCACTGGGAAGACAAGGAAGAAGACTTGGAAAGTGGCGAGATTGAGTGGAATTTGACAAAGGACGAGTTTAGATGGAACATGAACCACGAGGACGTGTCATGGTACATGAGACACCCTGCCAATTCGCTCCATCCATATGTTGCGCCAGCCTCCGAGTCCATCCACCAAGGGTATCAACGTGGGATGTTTGAGGACGTTCTTAAACATAGAGCGATACCATTCATGTTGGAGAAAGTAGACGAGGCGGAAATGAAGAGAAAAAAAAAGAAGAAGGAGGAGAAGGAGAAGAAGGAGAAGAAGGAGAAGAAGGAGAAGAAGGAGAAGAAGGAGAAGGGGGAAACGGTAGCACGACCGCCGCCTGCGGCTCAGCGTCAAAGTAATAAACACGTTACAAAAGGAATTACAATCCGATAGTAATTTTTTTTTTTAAAAAAAAAGAATATTCAAATAAACTCGTTTTATACTGCAATTGAAACACCACCTCGCCTTTGCTTCTTTAGTTTAGGGGTTTGCTTCTCTTCATGCTGTTCGTGGGTTAGTACTCTGCAAACTTCAACATCAACACCCAATTCCTGCATGTGGTGGATCCACACTTTTTGGGTATCCGATAGCGTGTCATTTTTGGACTTTACCTCCACCATCTTGCATTTCTGCGTTTCTTCGTTAATGACACACAAGTCTGGGAGACCAGAGTCATATTTGTAGTAGTCTCGAGACAGAATCTCGCAAATGCCCTTGACTGCATCTTTGCCAAGGTAGGTGGCGACATTGACCACGTCTTGGAGACATAGTCGTTCAAAATCAGCGCCAATGACCCACGGGCCAGTGATGCGCATATGCCCATCGCTCGGGGCCCATTTCTTGTACGTCACTGCGGCGTGAATATCTCGAATCTTGGATTCAATGAACCCCTCAGTGTCATTGAGATCTTGCAACCGATCTTGGATTGCATCTTTACGGGACGTGTAAAACTCGCTGGTAAACATATCCAGAGGTGCAGTCTGGACGTGGTTATAGAAGACCCCTGGAATGCCTTCCATGAAGATGATATCCCAGAATAGAAATACAAAGATGGTCCGCAGGCATATCCCTTCATCATGCCAGCCTTTCCAGCCAGATTGCAGGTAGTGTTCCAAAGCAACGTCTTCAACGCGGATAGTGCGGCCATCAAATTCGCTAGCCCATAACGTCGGCACACCAACACGCGGTTGTTGATTTTGTTTATTAACCGACTCGGCCTGTTTGTCTTCACCGCTGCTCGGCGATTTGATTTCAATGATCTCAAATCCGCAGTCATCGTCATTGCCATCTTCGCTATCGCTGATCACAATCGTCTCGGATTTTTTAGGCTTTGGCAATGACGCATTGTTGCCAAAAAAGTCCATCAACAAGCTCTGTTTCTGGGGTTTTACTTCTTGTTTTTCGTCTTCCTTTACTTCAACAATTTTGGTCTTTCCAATGACAAGGTGCTCGTCGGGTTTTGTGAGGCAGGTGACGAGTGGCTTGTATGCCACTTTTTCGGGTGTTTGCTGGTTATTGGACCTTTTTCGCTTCATTTCTTGCACGTACTTTTTGTATGGTTTGTTGAACTGAGCTTGAAACGACTTGACCTTTTTATCCAAATCAAGCATCAGTGGGTCGACTACTGGCTCTAATTTGGCCTTTTCGAGGCCTAGCTTGACGTCGTTATGGGCTCGTTCCATCCAGAGCCACAAGTTTGACTGTTTATATAGCTCGACTTGGACGTGGATTTTTGCAGTAATTGCGACTATTAGCTTGTGCTGGGCGTACACATCCTGGTCTAGAAATGCGCATAACAGCTTCCATTGTCGGAACATGATGTGGCTCCTGTCGCCTTTACCCAACGCGCCAACGCTTTGACAGCCAATCTTAACAGCCACCCGCATCCACACGTACTTGCTAGAGAACCGGCCTTCATCTAACCACACTTTTTCCAGCGAGGCCGTGACTTTTTTAATTACATTGTCAAGCCGTTTGATTGTTGATTCGCTCCCCGTTGCCGTAGCCGCCGCAAGCCGCGCCTGTCTATTTTCGTCACCCCAGTACACGTCTTCGGCTACAGCTTCTTGGTACTCTTTCAGCTCATCCATAGTATTAAACAGTGGTTTGGAGTCTAGAACGTATTGAAAATAGCGTCGTTGGTTGATACCGTGTAGGTAGAGTTTTGAATAGCTCGCTGACTTGTCATCGTATCCACTATCGTAGTAGTAAATGTCGTAAACTTTCAAAAATGTGGTTAAAGATTGTTGAGATAGGACGTGTGATCCGCCGTGACAGTCTTGGATATGATTGACAAGCCCCTTGGCGAATGAGCTAGGGCCGAATGTTGTCTGTTTATGGCCATCTTTCACGGCTTTTAGTAGCGCGCGAACCAAATCAACCTTTTTCTTGCCTGTCACAGTCACTTTCATCGCATTTACAATCGTTTTAAGCTCCTCGCTGGTCAGTGTTTCTAGTACTTTGGGAAGATCGTCGTCTTCCCGGATCTTGATCACCATGCCCTTATCAACCAGTTCTGCAAGCACAGGGGCAAATAGTGCCTGGCCGACGTACCCTTCTATCTTCCTAGCCCGTACCTCTTTATTCTCTGTATAGTTTCGGTCAAACATGCGTACAAATAAAAATTTTGCATGCTCGCTTAACGTGACGAATAGATTGACAACTTTCCAGTCCTTATCTCCCAGTAGATGCCCGTTCCGTTCGGCCACAAACTCGAGCACTTTCCAAAACGGACGCAGGTGATCGTTGTTCTTTCGCTCCAAGTCTGTGTCCATCGTGCTTACATGATAATTCAATGCGGAAATAACAAGCAACGCGATCTTATCGTACTACATGTTTATTTTATTTTTTGGTGATATAAGGTTTTGGATTGGGAGTTTTTGCATCGCGCGAGCGCACGCTCGTTCATCTCCTCCCCCCCTTTCCCAAAAAACTCTTTCTAAATATTGATCAGCAAATCAACACACCCTGTTCATTCATACCTTTACGATAATCAACATATAATTCAGACACACGTACGCTGGGAATGGACAAAGTCTATGCCAAAAACTCTAGTAGACTTAAGCCGCCATTACCGGAATGGACGAGCTCGCCCGCAGTGGATAGGCAGAACCAGCACGCACCAGCGAGGGCACCTGGTAGCACAGTGTCCTGTACTCCCCCCGCCCGGTCAGAACCACAGTTTTTTCGGGCCAATGAGTTGAAGATCAAGCCAAACGCCAACATTGCATACAATCCAAAACTGAGACCTCAGCGCAGCCAGGAGTTTAACAGGCTCAAGCATAGGCCTAGTGGTGAGTTCAAGGTTAAAGCACCACCACCGCCTTTACCATCACAACAATCACAGTCGTTGCCGCATACCGCACCGTCCAGCCCACAAGTCGGAGTAGTCGCCTCACCATCTCCTACCTTAACTACAATCTCGTCGCCAAGAATATTAAATAATAACCCGGCCACGAATAATACCGGAAGTGCTGAAAAATACAAAACGCAGGTGGCCCGATTAGATCGTAAGGTTATGGATCTAGAAATCTCGAATACATCCCTGCTGGCTGTCAACAAGTATCTAGAGAAACGGCTGCGCATAAGGGCCCAGCCTGGTCATGACGATGGCGATGAGGAGGAAGAAGAGGAAGAGCCTGATACATCCAGTATATCGGTACGGGATCTGCTTATAAGCGAAGGCGGGGAACTAGACGCTGAGGCGATTGATGAAAAGGCTGACTTGATCAAAGACCGCATGTCCAGTCATATTTCGTACCTAGAAACGTCACAACAGATTGAAACGTCGCTTCAAAAATGCTTATCCTTGTCAACTTGGTTGATCGATACCGCGACGGAATCGATCAACTTTACAGTGAGTCCCAATGACGTGCGGATTGGCGGCAAGGTTCTTTCAGACGATTAAAATTTGGGACACTCCCTTTATTTTATTTTTTTCTCTTTTCTTTCTTTTATTTATTCAATTAACTCTAACGAAACCGCACCTTATCCAATATCCATTGATAATTGATTGGCGAGCCAAACTGCCAAATGTAGATTGGCACTCCGGCTAGAATAAATATCGCTGCGAAAAACGATTCTAGCGGCTTTTCAAACACGGTCCGGGATACCAAAAACAATGCGACACAGCAAAACAGGATTGGTGTCGTGATCCACGTTTTATACGGCCGGTCCAGATCAGGCTCGCGGACTCGTAGTACAATGACCCCAAACACGGTGAGGAAATAGAATAGATACCCGGCAATCCCATAAAACGTCAATAGACTGTCAAACTCGCCAATCGCCACATAAAACGCAGTCATTGCGGCCTGTAGGAGGAGTGCATTGATGGGCGTGCCTCTACCAGCGTGAATGTTTGTAAACCAATGCGGTAAAAACCCTTCCTCAGCAGATGCATATACCAAACGCGCCGAGCTGAACACGGTCGCGTTTAGCGCGCCAGCACAGGAAAATGCAATCAACAGGGCAAATATAACCCCACCGGCCTTGCCAAAGATCTTATTGGCGAATTCTAATGCTACAGTGTTTGTTTGTAGAATCTCTTCTTTTGACAACACTGCGAAATATGAGACATTTGCCAAGACATACGCCACAATGACGACCGGCATGGCAATGTGAATAACCCGTGGCAAGTCGCGTCTGGTGTTTTTCATCTCAGCAGACACGTAGTTCATGTTATCCCAACCGTCGTATGCCCACAACCCGGCGTACAAAGCAATTGCATAGTCGCCAAAATCAGCGTCTTTGGCCCCGGCGAATAAACTACCGCTACCACTCAACGCGTTTGTATCTTTATAGTGCGGCAACGCGACGAGCCCAATCACAGCAATGGCCAGTAGAACTGCCACCTTCACAACCATAAACACATTGCTGGCGTTGGCACCAAGCTTTGTACTCCAACAATTCAGCCCCGTTACAATGCTCAACCCTACCAATGCGACAACCTTTTGCACCCAAAAGTTTGACATGAACTCGGTTTCAAAGCTTTTTGTAAAGTATTCGCTGAAAATAATGGCAATGATAGCGGTGCCACCTGGTTTTAGTACGGTTAGTGCCGCCCATGAAAATAAATAAGAAGAAAATGGCCCAAAAATGTGATTCAAGTACGCTTGTGACGACCCATTGAGCGGAATCGCGCTGCCGAGCTCTGCATATGATGAGGCACCGGTCCACGCCAAACACCCAGACACGAGCCATATAACCAATGCCGCGCCTATTGATCCAGCTTTGTCGTTCACTCTCCCTGGCGATGCGAAAATCCCCGACCCAATCATCAGTCCAATCACTAGACTCAACCCATGCATCATGCTTAGACGTTTTTGACGTGCCAGCGGCACCCCAGAGGAGGGTGTATCTCTCGTAGCGGCCAGATCGAACATGTTACTGCCAATCGTGGATACGCTGAACGACCGTTCATGGTTGTTACTGCGGGCGGCGACGTCGTTGCTGTTGTAATAATCCTGGCCTTCGTCAAACACGGGAGGTGATTCGTCAGATAACCCCCTGCTTGATATCGAGGCTCTTGAGTCTGCCTCATCCCCGTCCGACGAGACTAGCGATCGCAGCTCAAACGATTCTCTATCGTTCGTCGTGATCTTGGCGTAGTCTGTCATGTTCTGTTATATATATCAGAATATAATGTAAAAAAAAAAAAAAAAAAAAAAGACTCGTTTGTAGCTGTCAAGATCGATGGATTATTTTTTTCCCGCGTTTTTTTCCCCTTCCTTCTTTCCCATCTTAAATTTGAAGTTTTGTTGAAATCGGTTCCGACCTTGCTTACGATTACAGACCTTGCTTACGATTACACCACCAAACATGTGTCTGAAGTAGCACACAACGGGGAAAGAAGTGGGCTACTACCCTTAGTGTATGTGTATGTATAATGATATCCTCCTCGTTCCTGTTCAACACATGTGGCGGGTTTCATGAAGAATATGCGTACGTTTGGCCAGCTCAGCGCAACTTGACAAACGATACGGAAGAGTAGGAGGGATATGAAGCATTGTATTAATGGGACTCAGTTGAATCCCATCGTTCAGCTGGTGGTACATTGCTTCTTGGTTTCCTGTGGTATAGGGGTATTGATATTCTTGCCCTACCTTGTTTTATGGTGTTTTTCAGCTGCCTCGAGAGCCTCCTTCGACCTTCCCTATGAGGTGTGATGCAGTTTCCAAAACTGGTACCTGTGTTGCAAAGTTTTGTAACGTAAAAAATAAAATAAAGACACGGTAGCTTTTCAATTTCTTTCTAATAATAAAAAAAACGAACGAATCGTCTGCCCCAAAAGTGTTTTTTTACGGCCGAGCTTGTCAATCTCATAAATAACAGTCGACATGTCATGCGCTGACATATAGCTGCGTTGCTGCGTGTACACAAGTACCTAGGCTGTTTGACCTCTGTGTGCCAATATTTTGGAGAAAAGAATGGATCGACAAATGGCCAAACTTTTACAAGCTTTTGTCCTAGTGACGTCCACGTGTCTATATATTCAGAATCATTGGTGAGGGTGGGTACCACGTGTCAATATGGACTACCCAGACAAACAACCAAATAAGCCAAAAGCTATTCCGGCAAGACTCGACACGACGAGGGTGAAGAACGTGCGGCTGAAGGGTTCTCTGGCGTTTGAGACTCTTTAAATAGCCATGCTTGTAAATGTTTCACAGTTTTCATACTAGGTGGGACTAAACTAATATACATTTCACAATACCAACATGATAACTTGGGGACCATTATATATTTAATCAATAGCCTCAAAAAAGTCAAAACTCGTCATAACAATGTAGAGCTGCACGCTTCAAGTCTAGAAGTCGACAGAGCTTTAAATGACAGTCCAGAGGGAATCGGAAGCCGAAAGACCGGTGTGCGGCTCACCTCGGTGCAATGACGCGTTTGACAGTGGAGACGTAAGAATGCGAAAGAAGAATGCACAGAATGGTTACAGTATGAACCACAGAAGCCGCATGCGCTTGAAAAGTATGTGCATGTTACTAACTAGTTAACATCTCTACAAATTTAGATCCGTTCTGGTGCTCTCAGTATTGAGACAGGGGGGTTTGGCCCCATTTGTTGACATAAGATCTATCAGCTGAAAATGGTATTTCGTAAACATGCTGTCCCGTACTTAGTTAGGAGCAGCAGTAGCCGGATAGTAGTCTTTCTGGTGACCAGCACCGTGCTATTTCAAGTGTGTTGGTTATTACGATGATGACGAGGAGTAGGTCGAATTCCACTAATTGCATTTTGTCTCAACCGGATTTCCGATCCGATCCCAACGCAATAAAACCACTTTTTTATTTTTATTTATTTACACAACACACGTACAATGGACTATTCCAAGCTGAGAAGAGATATCAGCAAACGGGAGAACGCTGAGACGGTCTCAGTAAACCACCGTGCGTAAGTGCTTATACCCCAGTAAAGACGGTGCTGACATGTACCCATATACTCATAGGCTGATCACTCGAACTCTGACCAAATACCCAGTCGACTTTGCATTATTTAGAGAGCTGTTACAAAACAGCGCGGATGCACGAGCCAGCAATGTGGTCATCAACTTTGAAACGAGCTCGGACGCTTTAACAAAGGAAAATATCAACCGACTGAACGATGCACCAATAACCAGACTGACTGTCCGCAACAATGGCGCGCTATTTGAAGAGCAGGATTGGAACCGGCTGAAGGAGATTGCCAAGGGGAACCCCAACGAGAGCAAGATTGGAGCTTTTGGCGTGGGGTTTTACTCCGTATTTGAGGTTACAGACGAGCCGTTGGTGCATTCCGGCTCCACAGTGATGAGTTTTTACTACGCTGGAGATCAGCTAATGTACAGACGAGATACTACAGAGAGCAGTGACTGGACAGTTGTGGATTTGCCGTACCGGACCGCTGGGAACCTACCAAGTTTGCCACAATTCACGGCGTTTCTAACTCAAAGCTTCATGCTGGTGCCGCTATCCTCAATCGACCTACAGCTTAACGGAACCACGCTAATGCACCTAAACAAGGTTGCATCGCCACCACAGAATATAGAGATTGCGTCGTTTCTCAACCTTGCCACGTCAGATCGGACTTTACGACTAACGAGCGCTAGTGCTGAGTCGTTTCAGGTATCTGTAAAATACATGAACGTGACCCAGTCAGACAAGACACCGGCCAAGAGTTTACTAGGGTTTGGCAAAAAGCTGTTTAGCACGTTTATGACCTCGTCTGAAGACCCCACGGAGTATACCACGGTCACATGCTTTTTGCGTAAAGTAACGGGCCGCGTTGCCGTTAGCGTGTCGTCCCATTTTTCAAACAAGATGAAGGAGACGGTGATGAAACCTCCGCCTAAAGAGGCTATCATTTCAATGTTGACGAGTAGCCGCGAAGAGAAGGAGCTGTCTGAATTGAAACCGCCGCTTTCTGACTACATTTTCCCGCGAGAGACTAGCGACGCCAAAATCTTCATTGGGTTCCCGACCAAGCAGTCCACGGCGATAAAGAACCATATTGCCATGAACCAGCTGATACCGACTATGGAACGAACCGCGATTGACATGTCAAATGCGTTTGTCAAGAGCTGGAACGAACAGATGCTTTATAGCGCGGGAGTTTTGTGCCGGGCTATATACGAGTCGGAAATGGCAAACCTGTGGGGCGTTGAACGAGACGCCATGATCAAGAGTGCCATCTACATTATGGACAAGTTCACATTCCAGCGGTCCACTCCTGACAACCGTGTTGGGGAGTGGATCACTAGTGGATTTTATAACGCTAGCTTGCAAAAGTTGACGTTGCCGTCACAGTTGGGAATCAAGACATCACAGGAGGTGCGGCTCCCCACCGACAGCGATTTTTTCAAAACCATTCCAATCCTACCAACCGCAGTCTCTTCCGACTTTATCGAACGTGCCAAGCACCTCAAACTTTTACGCGTGATTTCAGCTGATGATGTGATTAAGGAAGTGCAGTCGCGACCGCTGAATATCGCCGAATTTGGGCTGTTTGTGCAGTGGATGGTGGACAATTTGCGAAACGGCACAATCACCCAAACCGACAAGGTGCGTATTTTGCGCGAGGCTGTAGTGTCAGAGGAAGAGACTGTGACCTTGGCTTCGATATCTACGTACCAACCAGCTGAGGAGGATTTCCCGCTGCCGCCAACCTGCATCAAGCACACGTTTATCAAGAAGGTGCCGGTACGAAACCTGCAACAGATTGGATGGACAGAGCTGGACGTGGTTCCGTGGACGCAGTTTATCGCCAAGCAGCAAGAAATTCAGCTATCGCCAGAGTTTGCAGTTCGAGTGCTGATTAAGCTGGCCGGGATGTGGATGACAATGCCGCCACAGCAGCAAGGGCAGGTGGTTGGTGCGCTACAACCTATCCCATGCATTCCAACCCAACTAGGCATGCAGGCACCTGCCCATGCGTATCTGAATGAAATTCCCATGTTTCCAAACCTGCCTGTAAAGACCAAGGAACTAGAAGCGGTGCCGAACCAGTTTTTGTTTAGTTTAGGGCTGCGGGCCTCGGTCGACATGGCGTTTGTTCTCAAGCTTCTCCATGACCCTGAAAACTCACAATGGAGAACACACGATGTGGTCAAGTACTTGACTGCGAACCAAAAGCTGCTGAAACATAGTGATTGGGAGTTGTTGCGGACCAGCAAGTTTTTTGAAGGTAGCGACGGTCAGTTGTGGAAAGCGCACGAATTGTACGCGCCACACCCCGATATTGAAAAGTTAGGGTTCAAGACGCTGAAATGGAAGGATCAATGGGTTGACTACGCGCCAGAAACTAACTTGCTGTATCAGATTGGGCTGAAAAAATGTCCGAGCACTGTTGAGCTGTTGACTCGAGGTGGTGATTCGCAAGGGATGGCTAAACTTGCGATTCGATATTACATGGCAAAGTACAATGACAATGACTACGATGCCAAAATTGCATATAAAACCCCGTCAAAGATCATCCCATGTACAGACGGCAAAACGTACCCGCCATCTGAATGTTTTATCGACACGCCAGCCGCACTGTTTGGGTTCCCGGTGGTGAACTCAGCCATCAAAGCTGAGGCCTACAAGTTTGGCATTGCGCAAGTGCCGACTGCACGCGGGCTGACCAAATCCATGCTAACAAACTTGCCAAAAACGATTGACCAGTCTGATAAAATGTTTACTTATTTGACGACGCGGTTAAACGATTTTGGCAAGTACGATCTTGACCAGTTTGTCGCTACGAAGTGCATCTTGGTGCGGGATGGTCATTACCAGTACCCGAAACGAGCCTTTATTAACAGCCGGCTAGAAGATCCAGGTATCCAAGCCTTGAAGCTGCTGAAACCAATGTTTGATTACGTCAACCTCAGTCCAACTGCCATGCCATTTGTAGAACGACTCGGCATGCGGACTAGACCAAGTATAGTTGAGTTTGCCGAAGCGCTGGCCGACCGCCCACAAGTCGCGTACAAACTGGCAGAGACTCGGTACAATTACGAGTCGATCCTTTCCACCATGGGGCTGGAATGGGGCTCAATAGCCAAAAACGCCATGCTCGTGCAAAAACTAAAAACAATGCCGTTCTTGATTGGTCTGTCAATCATGCCAAGTAACGACAATGACGACGACTCGAAGGAGCTTGAAACCGTGTCATTGGTATCGGCTGGCGAGGTTGCGATTGTCGACGACGTGATTGCATTCACCTACTTTAAAGAAAGCATCAAGACTGCTCCACAGATGGAACATATTGAGCGTTTATACGAGAAGCTTGGTGTCGCCAAAATGTCGCATATCGTCCGGGAAGAGTTGCAGCTTGGCCGACATGTCGAGAATGAAAAATTGTCACAGCGTCTAAAGAAGACGATTGTGGAGCGGGTTGCAGTGTTTCTAGATTCGCGAAAGGCCAAAGCACGTGTAAACAGCTCGGACCTAAAGGCACTTCGTATCCAGCCGCTCAGCGGCATTAGAGTGCGGCGGTGGGCTCAGTTGCCTGGTGTGCGAGGAGGAGGAATCAGTACTAACGTCATGACTGAACACTTGACTGCTTGTTTTGAGCCTCGTAACGAGCACGCGCTGTACGTTCAAGATAACGGGAAAGGCACTGTTGACTGGTTTGACGTTTCCAAAGCACTTGTCAAGAAGATTTTGGAAAAGCCAGATCCCGAAAGTGTGCTCGTGTTGGAGACAATGTTGTCGAGCGACTTGACAATGCTTCGGCGAAAGGGGTTTAACGTGGACCG
The DNA here is from genome assembly GCA_030564235.1 of Blastobotrys elegans. NCBI lineage: Eukaryota > Fungi > Ascomycota > Dipodascomycetes > Dipodascales > Trichomonascaceae > Blastobotrys > Blastobotrys elegans. Next base: position 37,540 of record JAJLUJ010000031.1, read on the forward strand.
GTTGTTGAGAGAGCAGCAACGTGAACACGAGCAGCGAGAGATTGAGCTTGAACGAATGCGATGCGAGATTGAAGAACGTAAAAAACATGAACAGGAGACGCAATCAAAAGAACAGAAGAATGTGTCTGATGCAGTCAAGCATATCCCAGGAGGGTTCAATGCTCCACCACCGCCGGCTGTTAAAGCACCGGCCCAACAACAGCTGCCACCACCACCACCACCAGCACAACAACAACAGCAACAGCCGCACGAGCCGTCATCACCACCCCCACCCCCATCAATACAAAATGGTGGGTTCATGGACCGGCTGAAAAAGTTTACGAGCAGGCCATCCACACCACAACAGCCAGTTCAACAGCAACAACAACAACAACAACAGCAACAACAACAACAGCAGCAGCAGCAAACGACGTCACCATCAGCACCATCTCCTCAACAACGCCACGAACCACACAAACCATCCGACAATGAAAACACCAAAAACACGCTAAAGCAGGCGCTTAACGCAACACAAAAGTTCAACGGCAGCAACATCCAAGCACCGGTGGTGAATATCGACGACAAGGCGCGCAAGATTGACGATGAGTGTCGTCAAATCCCGGCGCAGGATTTGATATACTCCATGCGGCTCAACAATGGCCCAGACTGCTATGTAAAACGAGGCGAGGCTACCATGACCGAGCAAGAAGTTATCCGAGCAAACCAATTCCGAGTTGTGCTTGTTGCTTTGTCACGAGTGTTTGAGTGTAAATGGGAATCGGTCCACATGTTTTTGGACCGTCATTCCACCACCATTGCATTCAACCTCAATGGTGCTTTGTTTTTTAATCTGCAATATTTCACTGCTGAAGAGTACGTTGGTAGCGGTGTGGACTGGAAGATTCTCGGCATGAACTGGTGGTACCCAGTCTACGCACATGAGCTCGCTCATAACATTGTCAGTGAACACGGAAGCGTCCATTCACACTATCTTGAAGCATATGTGCAGTATAATATGGAACAGTTTAAGCATGAATCTGAGCAGCTAGGATAGACTATAGAAAATGAAAAATAAAAAAACCCAAAAATGTTTAGCGCCCCACGCAAATTTTTTCACAACACGCACAAGAAACAAAAAAAAAATGAAACGCAAAAGCCCCATCACCGGCCACCACGTTGGAAAGGGCTCCAAGATTGGGTCAAAGCAAGGCAAACGTATCATCCGCAAGCATCACACTCTACTGAAACGCAAAACCCAGCTGGAAAAGGAGCTCGAATCAGGTGTTGGTTCTACCATTTCCAATGAGCTCGCGCGCGTCACTGCCGAACTCGCCGACCAAGACGGGCTTGAACGGTACCAACGAGCCAGCATTGCCGGCCAAGACCCAAAACGAGGTGGCGATTCCTCGAAACTTTTAGTAGAATGGATGGATGAGCTTGAATTCCAAGCCGGGTCGGTTCTAGAAGTGGGATCGTTAAGCATAGACAACAACATTGCCCAGCGAGTCGCTAAAACTAATAGCAATATCGACCGCATAGACCTCAACTCGCAACACCCTGACATTAAACAGCAGGATTTCATGACTATGCCATTTCCGGATACCACTCCATACGATCTTGTCAGTCTCTCGCTTGTGGTCAATTTTGTACCTGATGCAGCGACCCGTGGTGAGATGCTTAAACGCACAACACGGTTCTTGCGTAAAGACGGGTTACTGTTTCTAGTTCTCCCCGCTCCATGTGTTACTAATGCACGGTATTTTACGGAGGACCGCCTTACTGAGATGATGCAGGCGCTAGGGTATCACCAGCTCAAGCGGAAAGTCACGCCGCGTATCGCGTACTGGGTTTACAAGTTCAACGGCATAATACCTAAAAAGCACAAATCTTTTGGAAAGAGTCTATTAAATGATGGAAAGTCTCGAAATAATTTTACAATTATGCTATGATTTGTGTGTTTGCGTTATATTTCGCGCCACTCGTGGCTCTACTTTTATTTTATTTATTGTTCTCCAAAATAATCTCGTGGCAGCAAGGACCAAACGGTACCCAGCGCCGCAATAATGCTGAAAGTTACCAGCAACACCCACTGTAGCCATTTCTCCCAAAGCGGCATGACAGGTCCATAAATCTTCAAGTAGAATGCGCATGGTAGAACAATACAAGTACTGATGCATAGTAACGACCCAGCAAATGCCACGATTCGATCAAAATCTGGGAACACCACCGCCAAGGCCACAAATGCAAAGATGACAGTGACTCTAATCATTCCTTTGGTAATTTGTTTACCAAGGTTATTCTTTGTGCCGGTGAAATGGACGCGCTCAACACTGAGCATGACGTCAAATGTGTGGCAAACCGGCAATGCGTTTAGAGGGCCCTTTGACAGTGGTACAAGCCCTACTAGGATGGTTACCACGATAGCTACCCATTCTGGGCACCACTCACTCCTGAGTAAGTTTTTGGTCACCTCGTCCAAGGTCAGATTGCCATACATGAGGTAGCCAATGACGCCCATGGCAACGTCGGTGGCCATGGTAATAATGTACACACTGACCATGGCTTTGGCGTATTTCTGTGGATGCCGCATATCAACACGTATGCTAACTAGACACGGCAACCCGCCGAATGGACTGAACAATAAACCAATCGAAAGTGGGACTGTTTTCCAGTTTTGTGGCAGAAACCACGTGGGCATGGGCTCTAAAATCGACCCAGGCGATTGGGGTTTAAACAACCCGTTGCCTAATACCATAAGAACCAAGCTCAAGGTACAGACAATACCCATAATAGACGTCATTGACAAGATTCGTAGAGGTAAAAAGGTCAATGGAGTTAGTACAAAGAATGCAAAGATTTTGAATGAAATGATGGACACGCTAGGGAACAGCGCGTTTAGAGAGTCGGCCAACAACACCACAAGCGCCACACCAGACCCAAGCAGCTCGATTGTGAAAAGCAAAGCCACCATGATCCGTGCCTGTTTGCCAAACGCCGCATACGCAATGTCGGCAAACGTCAACAACGTGTAATCTGTATCCAAACACTTGGAAAGTAGGATGGCTGTATAAAACGTAGACCCCCCTGCTACCGCCAGCATTAAACTACCGAGAAGCCACCCGGAATACTTTATCCCGAGCGGTAAGGCGAGCAACCCAACGCCAATAAGCACGTTGACCGAATTGAAAATTGTTTGGGGGACTGTCGACTGTCCCGCAACCATCGTCGTGACCTCGCCAGTACGTTCATCTTCAACTTTGCGAAGAATCAACGGCTCAGTCGACTCGTCGCCATTGTTAACTGCCCGCTCTTCTAGTAGGTGTGTACCTTCTGGTGGATCAGTAGAGTATCGAGGCGACCGTCGTGAAGGTATCTGATTTGGCAACAGCAATTGAGATTCCCCGATGGACGAGGATATAGAGTCGTTGTCATCAACCACTGCCTGCTCGTAGTCGCCGCCTTCAGTAAAATATGATCGTGGTCTAGGATACGCATCAATAGATCGGAAAGAGACTGACCGTTGGTACGACGAAGCGAAATGTTCTATCGAGTTGAGCCGTCCTCGCGTGTTTCGTACAGATTCTTGACGAGACGGTCCAGGAACATCCAGAGAGTGGTAGCTCATTTATAACTGCGAAAAGTTTAGTTCCTTTTTTGTTGTTTTTTTTTTTTTTTTGTTGCTATTGTTGTTGATGTGACAAAGAGTTTGAGTCGGGAAGCAATTTTTTCAATGAATGGAAATGTGGGTTCTTATTTATATATCAAGTCATCGAGGAAAAAAAAACATGAAAAAGAAGAGAGAAAAAAAAAAGAAAAAAAAAGTAAATTATGTATGGATCTAAGCTAGCGTTCCATATGCATGCATTCTTTGAACAGAAAAATGTGCGGTAAGTTTACTAGCTACGTACGTACGTATACGTACGAAATGCTGGCCCGCGGGCTTAATATTGCCAAAACAACCCATGCAGTCCTAGGATTAACCGGGAGACGGATCATTAAAACATTTTGCATGGCTAGAACATTGCAATCATGACTGTTTTAGAATTTTATACGAGAAACTTGGCCCCCGCAAGGGAGAAAAAAAATTTTTTTTCACCCCTCTTCAATTGCTATATATATATATAGGCAAAACGTCTGACGCCCGGCCGGCCTAAGCCTAGCTAGCTAGCTAGCTAGCTTACAAACCTTTACATCTCAATATATATATAGTATACGTACTCGCCTCGAACCATATATGCATCATAGATCATGGATCTCCTATAAGCAATATTAATTGTGCTGCGCATGCATGGCGCCAGCTCTATATATATATATATATATATATCTAACTAGCTATAGATGTATCGGATTCAAGTTATATGCCCACATGTATATGACGTATTATTACCGCCTTGTTATATATATCCGATATATACCTTATATAAAGACTAGAAGGTTATATTTGTAAACATCGATCGATATCTATAGACCCCGTATACATACGTACATTCCCGCCTAGAATCGATCCATGGATGCATGCCACTGTTGTAAATATATAAGGATCCTCGAGCAGAAATTGGTACGTAATTAACTTCACATATGTATTTTCTTTTTGGAGCTCAGCCGCACTCGGCATTTATGAACCATATATTCATGAGAGCACTATATCTATAGTATAAGTTATAACATGGATCACAGATCATATATAAGAATATCCATATACCATCGTTAGCCGGACCCTTCTTCTTTTTTTTTTTTTTTTTCTTCTTTCAAATTTTTATTAATTTAGGGTTCAATATATATTTGGGCTTTTTGGCTTTGAGAATAAAGTTGGGCCCGGGTTTTTTAAATTTTTAATTCTAGTAGTGAATAGTGAGATGGTATTTAAAAAAAGAAAAATATTAAGAGCCATTACATGCATTAAGGGGTATTATGGTCATAAATTACAATTGTTCCTTAACAGAAACGATAATATCTTCAACAACGGTTGGATCGCTCAAAGTAGAAACGTCGCCGATAGAGTCAATCTCATTAGAAACAATCTTTCGCAAAATCCGTCGCATAATCTTGCCAGACCGGGTCTTTGGCAAATCCTTGACAATGACCACCGACTTTGGAGCAGCAAACGGACCAATTTCCTTTCGAACATGCATAATCAAGTCCTTCTTGTTCATTTCAATAGTAGCGTCTTTCAACGACACAAATGAAACGACAGCTTGGCCAGTTAATTCATCAGCGATACCCACAACTGCAGCTTCGGCTACTAGCGGGTGAGCTAGCAAAGCCGCCTCAATCTCCGCAGTAGACAAACGGTGGCCCGATACATTCACGACATCGTCAACACGACCCCGGATCCAGTAGTATCCGTCAGCATCTCGTGCAGCACCATCACCAGTAAAGTACAAACCTGGATATGGTCGCATATATGTATCCAAGTACCGTTGGTGGTCGGCCCAGACAGACCGGGCCATTGAAGGCCATGGAGACTTGATGGCCAACACACCTTCGACATTGTTACCCTTTAGTTCTTCACCAGACACTGGATCAATAATGACCAAGTCAATACCAAAAAATGGCAGAGTAGCCGAGCCCGGCTTCATTGGAGTGACACCAGCTAGCGGAGCGATAATATGTGATCCAGTCTCGGTTTGCCAGTACGTGTCGGAAATGTGACATTGGAAACGACCAATATGTTCATGGTACCATTCCCAAATCTCTGCCGCGATTGGCTCACCAACCGAGCCCAAAGTTCGCAACGAGCTCAGATCGTGCTTTTCAATAAACTCGACACCAGCCTTCTTCAACAAACGTAGAGCAGTTGGCGCAACATAAAACTGAGTCACCTTGTATTGCTCAACGATTTGCCAGTATCGGCTAAAGTCTGGGTAGGCTGGAGTACCTTCGAAAATCACAGTGGTTGCACCCAACAACAATGGGCCGTAAAGAGCATACGTGTGGCCAGTGATCCATCCAACATCACCAGCAGTGAACAAAATGTCCTCTTCGTGGATATCAAACACATACTTGGAGGTTGCAGCCGCACCTAACAAATACCCACCAGTGGTATGTACGACACCCTTTGGCGATCCGGTTGAACCAGAAGTGTAAAGCAAAAACAATGGGTCTTCAGCGTTTACAGAAACCGGGGCAAGGTATGGCCGCACGTTGGCCACCTGTTCGTGCCACCAGAAATCACGGCCCTCAGTCCATGGGCATTCCCCACCAGTTCGTTGAAGGACCAACACCTTCTCCACAGATGGAGCGCCAACCAACCCATCATCGACAATCTTCTTAGTATACACAGTCTTGCCACCTCGCTTACCTTCATCAGTAGTGATCACAACCTTGGATTCCGCATTGTTGATTCGGTCCCGTAGAGAACCAGCAGAAAACCCGGCAAAGATTACAGAGTGGATGGCCCCTAGACGGGAAACGGCAAGCATGGCAATCACCGCTTCTGGAATCATTGGTAGATAAATAGCCACAGAATCGCCCTTGCCAACACCAAACGACTGCAACACAGCAGCCACTCGACAGACCTCACGCATCAACTCCCCATAGGTGATAGTTTTCGAGTCTTTTGGCTCATCAGCTTCGTAAATGATCGCAGCCTAAATATAAAAAAAAAATATTGTGTTAGTTTGACCTGTCTCACTCGAACGTTAATTGTTGGGTGTACCTCGACCACCTCAACAAAAAAAAAAAAAAAAAAAAAAAAAAACTTTGTGCAAACTTGAAACATTTTTTTTTCTTCCCACCACCCTCCTACCTAAAGGGGGAATCGGCAATACAATAGCACCAGGGGATCAATAAAACTTACCTTTTCTGGGTTTTTGGCAGCGTGTCGATCGACACAGTTGTATGAAGCGTTTAGTTGGCCTTCCAAGAACCAGGCGACATCGCCGTGCTCAAAGCCGCCCGATCGGACGGTTTGAAAGTCCCGATCCCAGCTCAACAACTCTCGGGCCATGCCGCCCCAGAACTCGTTTGGCTGGTTGATGGATTTGGAATATAACTCGTTGTAATGGTCGATACCACTTAAGTGTGGTTGTGATGGGTGCTTGCTATAATAGAAACCAGTTAGCAAAAAAGAACATTATCATCGATCTGCGGGATGAAAAAGCCCTCCGAAAGCGGCGCCGGTGTCCAGTGCTTAAAAGTCCTGCAAAAAAAAAAAAAAAAAAAAAAAAAAAGATCAATCTATAAAAGCCGCCGCTGCTTGGTGAAAACTTTCGGGGAATGACACGTACTCAAAAAACTCCTTCGGAGTCTGACGAGCTTGAACAGAACTAGAATCAACCGTCATTTTGTCGTAATAATAAAAAATAAAAAGTGGATGTCAAGAAGATGGGAATAAAAAAGGGGAAGAAAAAAAAGAGAGAAGGAAAGAAAAAAAAAAAAAATTCGAGAAATGGGTTTGTATATATATGCGAGGAACCAAAAAAGCCTTTTGGTGATCCAGGCAGTTTTCGTTCTTCATTGCCAGCGCGGTTATTGTTGAGCTCTTTGAATTAAGGCTTATACATGAAAGCGGGTAAGCGGCGGCGCGCCACTATCAACTTATAATATATGGCGTTGATGGCTGTACCTTTACTATATACTTTAGCTGCGAGTATGGCCTGCTTACTACCAGAAACTGCAGGTCTTGATTCGCTAGAGCGGAATTCACCAATGAGGGAGAGCGGCATGCGCGCACGCGCGCGGAACCGAGTAAGAGTGCTCATTTCCAAAGGAACCATCCGTCCGTATTATGTTTAAAGGTGGACTCTTAAACCTTTCTCCACATTTTCAGTTAAGCCAAAGACCACATATGATATCGGCCTTGTATCTGTCCATGGGCATGGATCATGGCGCTGTGGCCCGCAGCTCGGACTAACGGTACATTCCAAGACATAGTTGTTCAGACCTTAGTTCACGCAATAGACCATGGCTGCAGTGTAAACTGGACGGATAAAACGGATCGATCTAATTGAGCTGTAAGCTGTTCTGGATAGAACGGATGTGTATTGCCGATCACCTTGGATGTGAAAAAAAATTCCCTCTCTCTCTCTCAACCCCCCCCCCGTACGTATTAAGCTCTTAGCCGCCAATATTATTTCAGTCAGAAATCTGGCTTGTGCGGTTTGCAATATTTCCACTCGTCATGACTCTACTAAGCACTTCTGTTTTTATTTTTCCACTGCGTCGAACAGTCTAGAGCTCGTATCAAACTGGCGCGCGCTTATAAAATTTCGATCGATCAAAAACATCCCCGCAATTGCGCTAAGATAATTAATAATTAATCTGCGGTGCATGCGGCTCATAGTAAGATGTTACAATGGACGTACAACTAGTCACACTTGCAACATGCTGCACGGATATTGTCTTTTGAAGCCACTATAGCTGAACTGCAAGGTTACTGTGTATTTTCCCATAATATTTAAAAAGTCCTTTTTGCCAACGTTCGTTCTGTCCTCTTTCTCGATGTTACGCCATTCCGATATTATTTGCCCAACAAGCTTCTAGATGATGATGCCATTTAGTTCAGGCTTTAACGAAGATGGTCTTGGTCTTACTTTTTGGCCAGCCGTGGGGGGTCTGATCACTAATATGCGCGCGTCTATAGATAACGCCAACTTGCTTGTGATAAACGCACAGTCACGGACGTACGGAGGTATGATTAATCCGTCCGTCCGAGTAATATTATAAGGAGCAGTGTATAGGATTAAGGATCCCGAGATATAACAATGGGATTGAGATCAAACAATACGCGTACGTAGCAATGTTTATAAGTTGCCATGTATATCCAGAGAAGGGGCGAGTAAATTGAGGTTTCTTTTTTTTTAGGGTGGCATTTGTGTGTGGAGAGCACTAGCGCCCACGCATTAAAAATAAATATAAGGCCTTGACAATTTGGAATTCGAATTCTATTGCTATAAGCTTAAGCCTTAGTATATATACGCTACAAATATGCCGTAAATATTTTTTGTTTCATTTTCAAGGGACGTTAAGAGCACGCCTTTGAATCATATATCGATATGGGTCCCTATCTTCTATATCTATATATGTTTGGGGTGGGGATAACGGGCTTCTCCGTGTTAATTTATCACACGGACGGAGACGGCTAATTGTGCGGCTATAAGATTGATCCCGCACTGAAACTAGTGATAAGCTAAAATGTGTTTTAAAAAGCCTTATGGTTAGCACCTGACAACCAAGGGTTTTTTAAATTACTAGATCGTTTAAACTCTAATTCCTCCTAGGTTACTTAAGGCCCTTGAGCCAATCTAAGTTGATGGTCAAACTTTAAATGAGATAGAACTGAGACGTCTTTAAGATGTGATATATAAAAACCTTGTCTATACTGGTGCATTGTGAATGGCGACCATAAGCTTACCGCACACCATAAAGTAAAAATCGATCGATAAATTGCTTAAGAAAATTGTTTCCGTCCGAAGGTATTTGAATAATAACCGAGATGATAAGGACTCCAAATCTCTAATTGATTATGATTGATTTTCAAATCCACCGTTTGTCTCGTTACTTTAAGGTTACCTGTCTCACCACCAGTGTGGAAGTCCAATCCGCCACTGCTTTTACTTTGGGCGTCTAAGTTACACTTGTATTATTGGTATTGATGATGTTATGGTATTGACGTACTTACGCAATGCTTTTTTTGGTTTTTTGGTTAAGCTTTGATATCATCTTTGTTAATTTGCGGTTCTCATTTCTCACGTATAAAAGAAGGCGGTTTTTACACCATAATTTTCCATCCTCATGAGTTCCTCGATAATAATTTGGCATTTCCTCTTTTAAGGGTATTTTGAAACCCCTGTGCATCTTTTACATCCTGTACGTATTGATCTGTTTACAGTAAGCAAAAAAAATAAAACTATTAATCCACTATTCACACCGCCAATATCGACCGGTCAGCTTAATAGTGTTTGTTTTGAATACAACTTCACGACTTTGACTGTGTACGGGTTATTGTCCACCAACAGGCTAGGTTTCAGGTTGATTATGAAGGTTCAGTGAACCATTAATGCAAGCAGTATAGCCGGAGATTTTCAAAATTGTTTAAATCAAAGTGCTGGCTATTTAAGGCTTACGTTAAAATTCGGCCTTTTAAATTTTGTTTCACCGGCATATACATATATATATTCACTACCATGGGCTGAAAACGGCTATAGTGTCAGTGTATACGTGTATACAGCTTCCGCCTCGTTATGATGTGTTTCACGACCCCAATATTTAATGCAAAGCGCTAGCTATTTAAACCAAGCAAGTACGCGAACATTCTAATCTGAGAACTTTCAAGTCCAGTCGGGTTTCATCTGAAAATTTATAGATTCAAGGAACTTTAAACTTGTAATTAAGGTTTGGGTATATAAGAATTCTCAGATTCTTTGCAGGGAGGTGGCCGTAAATGAACACAAGCGCCTTTGCAAGTAGGTCTCTGGGAGGAGGGGTCGTACAAAGTAAACCCCAGCTGATTTACTTTGGGTCAAGGCCATAGCGGGGATGATGCACATCTGACAGCACGTGGTAATGAAGGCACATGTGCAGCGTGACTTAAGAATTCCTTATCAACAATGTGCTCGCGACGATGGCGCTAGTAACATACCTATTGGGTTCGAACCGTCATTGATGGCCAGCAATGTGAGAATGTTATTTGTCTATAGTATACTGGTGTGATACAGGGTAAGGCCATAAAAGACCTTCGAGCGCTGAATTAGTTAAACATATCGCAAGGTGCCAGCATTAGACTTTCGATGTGTACCGTAGATATATATGGCACTGTATTATATGTTAGACGGGATTATTTGTACGTCGCATGTATATTTGCGCCCTCAAGCTAAGGACCCTTGCATCGTACTCGGGCACATATTGTCCTCTTCGCTCACTTGAAACATGCTACGTGCTGTGGCTTTCGCATGAAATCCTAGCCTTAGTATACCTATAGATACTAATCTCCACCCTTAAGAACCAATCTTATAATTGCTATAGTATCCGGGTTAGATAGTATTTCATGCGCAGTTGTTGTGTATTGTTGATATTGAAAATTTTTAAATAAATAAATCAATTCTCAGCATATGATGTCAACATCAAGTATACTGTACAATTTAGTACAACATACAGGGGTCATGACTATCGCTTCAACACCAGGGGGAACTTATCCCCCAACGTTTTTGGGGATGTACCTTGGATCTATAGACTGGCTCGTCTAATAGCGCCTTATAATATATAGCTAGTATAATATATATAGCGCTAGTATATATTGCTCCTACGTACGTTATAACGTTAACAATTGGCAGCAAGACCTTAATTAGCTAGCGCGCGCACCACACCGGCCACTAAGCTTATATCTATAAAGCTGGTAAACTCGATCGATCGACCAATCGATAACGAACGTATGTATACGTTAAATATATGGATTTAAGCTTCGATCGGTCGACGCTGGCCTCAAACGCGTATACAATAATACAGATTGGCGCACGTGCACGAACACGAACACAAGCTATAGATATAGCTAGCACTTCTTAATTATAATATAGCTAGCCGAACCCCGCGTACACCATTTAAGGCGTGTCTTAAGCTTACGAAATTGCATGTATGAATTTGATCAAGCTCACCCAGAGCTATGGGTCCCCACCCCGCTGGACTACATACGTACGTACGCGTCTACCCTATCTATAGGCTAGCTAATATATACCTCTACCGGCCAGCATTCAGATTAGTACGCGTGTTCTGTACGGGGTACCGCAATGAAAGTCCGTTGTCTGACAACCCTAGGACTTTTAAAATCACTTGTATTGCATCTAAGAAGCAGGATACCAAACTATTGATCACCCTGTAAAACTGTGCATTTAACTCCCAACCATAAATGCAATAAACAAGCGTACGTAATAAACCTCAACAATTTTTGTTCAAGCTCTATAGTTATATATACTTTTATTAATTTGGGACCTATATTTGCACATGGGGAGAATTCAAGCGATTCGAAGGAAAAAAAAAAAATGTTCCATTCCTCGCAGGCCGGCCCCACAAATTGACAGCGTGTCAATTACAAATTACAAATATATCAATTCATAATTAATGGAAGCACCGGCTATGCATATCTCCGATCGAGGACCCGAGCAACATGAGTTGTTTTTCTGTTTTTACATTTTTTTCCACACGCGAATTCAGGGGGCCGAGTTTAGCGCTCCATATGGCAAACCAAAAAAACAAAAAACAAAAAACAAAAAACAAAAAAAACCCCGTTGAGGATTGAATTTTTCCCAATCTGACAAATAAAAAGCCAGCCTCGGTTGATTTTGTTATATATGCGTGTGATTACCGCAATCACCGGGGGCGCCGCGAAAAAAAAAAAATTTTACGTGCAAAAGTCGTCTCTCGCGCGGCCAAATTTTTTTTTTTTTCTCTTTCTTTCTTCTTTTTTTGCACTTTTTTCGTTGTGGGCCCCTATTTTTCTATTTTTCTTTCTTTCTTTTCTCTCTTTTTTTTTTCTTCTTCACAAAGGAGTGATCGATTTAGACTAATCCAATACGCGTTCTTACTTTCTTGACTTTCATAAACTTACAATCAAACGAACAAATAAAAAATGGGCTGTGAGTGTTTAGACTTTCAAACGCCAACTATCGACCGGCCATTTGGCATTTACCTATGGGGTATTGTCGACAAGCTGCATGAGCGGTACTTTGGCACTCTAGCCAGTGAGTTTGAATTCACTGTCGGCGAACTGCCAATGTCCACATGGAAAGAGGTCTGTGCGGCCATGATCTGCTACTACGCTATGGTGTTTGGTGGCCAATATATTATGAAGGGCATGGCGCCAATTCGGCTGAATCGGCTTTTCCAACTGCACAATCTTGTGCTAACCTTCTTGTCGCTGGCTCTAGCATTACTAGTCGCCGAACAAGTCATTCCAATCGTGGTTCGACGAGGTTGGTTTGACTTGATTTGTTCCATTGAATCGTGGGACACCAAACTGGTGTATTTGTACTACTTGAACTACCTTACAAAGTACTTGGAGTTCGTTGACACGAGCTTTTTGATCATGAAGAAGCGACCAGTCATTTTCTTGCACTGGTTCCACCACTCCATGACCGCATTGTTGTGTTTCACTCAACTAATTGGTACGTTTTTTGATGATGCAACCCATGCCACAAGCCGCGTGCGGCGGGTTTTCATTTATTATTATTACTATTGATTACTAACTTTGATTATAGGCCGAACACCTGTGTCTGCTGTTCCAATCCAATTGAACTTGATTGTCCACGTGTTCATGTACATGTACTACTTTGTCTGCTCGATGGGTATCTACCCGCCACTAGCATGCAAGCGAATGATCACCATCAGCCAAATTGTGCAGTTTGTGATTGATCTGGTTGCCGTGTACTTGGCTTCCTACACCTATTTTACTTCCACTTACTGGCCATGGATGCCAAATTTGGGCCACTGTTCTGGTGAGGAGTTTGCCGCTGTTAGCGGTTGCGTCATTTTGACTTCATACTTGCTGTTGTTTTTGGCATTCTACAAGCGTGTTTACAAGAAGGACAAGACCGTGCAGGTTGATTCCAAGGGTAGAAAGGAAGGCCCAGTCTCAGCTGCTACCAAGGCTACATATGACCCATCTCCATCTCCTCGGCCTGGCTCACCAAAGATTTCAAAGTCAAAGAAGGCTTAGGACTATACATACCCCCCTCATCCTTAATTCTAATAAAATTATCTCTTTTTTTTTTAAAAATTTTTTTTTTTTTTAATTATATATTTTTAATACTTTTTCATTTATTGTTTTATGGTTCATTACTTTCTTCATTGACACTAGCCAGTGGTGTAGCAGCAGCCCCGGTGATTGTGCTCTGTCTATTATTCTTTTCCCAAAAGTCCAAGCTCAACACCTCGTCGTAGCCATTCACGTCCTCATGCACGTAGATGATTTCCCTCGTTGATTCGTGCAGGAAGCGGATATTCTCCCCCGTCACGACGCGTACCAACTCGCTGCTATCAACGTGCCGAATCTCAATAAAGTTTGGTTCAAAGGCAATGAGGTATGGGTAGCTAAACGCAAAGTGTTGAGGCACGCCTTCCCACTCAATCTTCCAGTCCTGCCGCGACCGCCACCCATTCGCGTTGACAAAGAAGGAGACATCAGAGTAGTTTAGCAAAAAGTTGCGGCCGAGCGGGTAGATTGCGATTGGCTTGAGCACATCCCGCCGGATGACAAAGTCCAGCGACGTGTCTGCCGGGTCCAACAATGACTGCGTTTCTAGGGTCTTGAGATCCACAATTTCAAACCCTTTAGCACACCCGACACAGAGCTTGCGCTTGAGGAAGGAGATGGACAGAGCCTCGGATGGAATATAAAACTCCTTGTACACTTTCAAGCCTTCGCTTTGCGATTTGAGAAGCTTTGAAAACTTTTGCTGTCGGCGCGGCTGCGGCTCGTTTGGCTCCATAACCCGTACCGTTGTGGTTAGCGAGCTGGACTTTACAGTACACACCAAGACCCGCCCCAAGCAGATACCAACCTTGTAAAAGTTGATGTGGCCCATAACCTTTTTGGACCGTCGCGAGTTGGCCACCGGATCGGGGGTCTCGAGACAGTCTAGCGGCCAGGAATACAATGACTTGTCGCTTAATGCCAGCAACATGCCATACTCCTCCAACGCGTCAATCTGTGTAATGTTGGAGAGGGTGATAATCTTGACTGGGTCAGACGTGGCAGGACCCTCAGGGGTGAATTTAACCTCGGCAAGCCAAATGCCATTGTCCGTGCCGTATAGCAGCTTCCGCCCACCGTCGAGGGGCACCAAACAATTCACCTTATTGTTACCGTGGAAGAAGCGATCCTTGAGCACGTGCGTGTTGAACACATCGCCCTTTTCAGCCAACACTTCTTTTTGCTGCTCAATATGTTCAACCCATTTTTTCCGCGTAATAAAGGTGGTAGCAAAGAGCGTAATCTCATAACCCTTTCGGCCCAGGTATTGGAACGTTAATGGGAATCGGTTGCCGCTAGCGTCATTGCTCTTGCTCACAGACGGGATCTTGGCCGTCAAAGTAGCAGGCCGTTTCGCCAAACTCTTGGACGGCATCTCCTCGCTCTCTGCAATTTGCAAAAGCTCAAGCGGGATTGGCTTGCGGTGCACTTTGAGCTGCTCACGTTTATTAGCCATCTTGATCCGCACGAATAGCAGGCAATGATCAAACAGGTAAACTTGCACGTCACCTTGGTTCTCCTTGTCTTGTGTCCGCTTCTTGAGGAACCCTTTAAAGATGATTTGCCGATGTTCTTCAATCAGCCGCATGTCGACATAGTCGTGCTGCGATCGCCAAATTAGCTGCTGGTTGAGCTGGAACAGGTTAAACCGGTTCTCGCTCTTGCCCGTTTCGATATTAACCCGCGTCAAAAACTCTCGGATCAGTTCAATAGCTCGTGGAATGTCTTGCTTGTCTGCCGTCTCGTCGTCAGTGTTTTTGAGCACGGCTTCCAGGAGAAGTGGGTACCGAGCAAGACGGGTAGTTGGCTTGGTTAGATAACCATTCAATTCCAGCTTTCTAGACTCCTTCATCCGTTCAGTCTCGTCCACAAACTTGGCAAACGCCGGGTTCATGCTCTTTTCACGTTCAAACTCGTACTTTCCCGTGAGCTGATGCGCACCATACCGGATAAACGGCTCAAACTTTGGCACGTACTCCAAAAATATATCGCCAATCTGCTTCACAATGGGCGCGACTTGCTGCCGTTTGGTCAAGGCTTCTGCAAGCTTAATGTTGACGGAATGCACCTCCATGATTCGAGTAAACACATCGCGGATAAACTTTTCTCGTCTGTTTTCGGGAATAATATTGGAATTGCGCAAGGGCTTGATCCAAAAGTCGCGCAAGTACTCCAAATCCTTGACAAAATCGCGCTCTGTATAAATGACTTCGCAGATAACCTCCTGTCGCTTCTTTTCCCGGTCCGGTGTCGAGTCGGCAATCTCCTTGGAAACGGTATGAATCCACAGCTTTTGCTCCTTCTCATCATCGCCGTGCAGGGATAACCGTGATTCAGCTCGCTTCAACCCTGGTTGCGGCTTCATGTTCAGTCGGGCTTGTTGTTCGAGCCGTCGCGGACATGCAATAGAGTAACATAGCTGATCCCGCGTGCACGTTGGCGAGTAGCACTCCGCCAGCAAAGTGAACACACCATTAACCGGTACACTGGTGGTGGATTTTTGCTCGTCCGTCATGACTGGGCCATCCTCCCCTTCAACCACAATCTCGTTAAACTGGTACACTTCACTACTGGTATCCCGCAGTCTGTGGTCATAAGTAACATCGTGGAAAAACTTTTGCGCGTCCAACGCTCGTCCTAGTAGCAACGCCAGGTTCCGATCAGGTGTTTTGATAATATACGTAATCAAGTCCACGGCCTCAGCACCTGTAAACGCATTCTTATACGTCAACTCGTTCTTGATTCGATCACCAAGCACAATCCGGGACCGGAACGTGTCTGCAACTTTAGAGAGAAGGGCCGGATAAACTAGCGGCACTTTTCTTGACGTGGTTAGAATCGTCGAGTGAGGATATGAGCCATCACTCGCCCTGCTAGATGTAGATGCAGACCGTTGCGCCATGGCCCCTCCCCCACTACCGCCAACTGTACTAGCTGTACTCGCTGTCGTGCTGGTATTACTATTATTATTATTGTTGCTGTTGTTGAAATTACTCGTGCTTGTTTTTGTCGACATTGATGACATGCTGGCACTGTTTGATCGGGACTGGGCTAGTGTCCGTGGCGCATTGCCATGGGTTGCTTGGTGGTTTAAATGAATCACCTCGTTGCTGTTGCGTTGCGGGATCACCCTACCAGACATTGTCATCGTATGCGATCGATACTCCCGATCATATGACGCGCTACTCGGCGTGGAGGGCTGTGGACGTGGATAAGGCGTGGAGTTGTTTGTCATTGACATGCTCCTAGGCGGAGCGGTCCCCACCGAGGAGTCGGGTTTAGGGAACGTTCGCTGATTTGGGTTGGACGCAGTTCGTTGAGTTGGATGCGGGTGTGGAGGCATTGGCGGTGGCGCGACTACCTGGCCCTGCTGATACTGCTGTCGCAAGTTTGGGTTACTTGGTGGACGCTGCATTGACCGTTGTGGTATGGGCCCAAACTGCGACGGTGGTGGTGACGACGGATACGGCCGAGGCGGTGGTGGTCCTTGAACTTGCTGCTGCTGTTGCTGCTGCTGCTGTTGTTGTTGTTGCCCTTGATTTGGTAGCAGATTTGGTACCGCTGCCTGTACCTGATCGTAATGGTTTGGCGGATTTGGAGTCTTTAATCTTGGTACATTTGAATGGTTCTGTGGTGGTGACCAATCAGCCAAGGAACGAGGCGATGCGGCCCGGTGTTTATTAGGTGAAGGGGGCAGCTGATTTTGATACATGGCCGGCGGCGGCTGAGGAATTGGATATGCAAATGGAGTATTGGCCGCTGCTGGAGATTGTGTTGGCGGCATTCCTGCTGACAACGGCGGTTGAGAGTGCTGAAGTGGACCCGGCGGCGGCGTCCGGTTTTGTTGCTGAAACGCTTGTGGTGCCGGTTGCAATCCACTAGGTACCATCCTCCTACCACCACCACCTCCTCCTCCTCCTCCACTTCCGGGAATTGGCGGCGAACTTCTATTGTCTAGTGGCGGTTGTGGTTGTGGTAGGTGTTGAGGAAGAGATGGAGGTGGAGGTGGAGAATGGAACTGCATGGAGTTACTAGTACCGCTGCTCGGTTGATACTTGTCGCGCAGGCTAGACGCACTGGCATGGTGTTTGAGCTTGGAGTCTTCATAGCCGTTAGAAAATGTTGACGGTGGCGGAGGTGGCACTTCAGATGTCAGCGTCTGTGATCGTCCAGGCGGTGGAGCGGACCCAAAAATGTCCGAAAACGCTGCGTCTCGTTGTGTCGTCCCAGGTGGTCGAGGTTGATGGATTTTGCTTCCCTCAGACATGACAAAGCGTGTAGATCATACTGTGTTATTGTGGTTAGTTTATTGTATGCCTGCGATTATAATAACATACTCAGTCCTCCCAAAAAAAAATCTAGTAAAATGTGTGTCCGTTAAGGAAAGAGGAGTGCTGTGTGAGAAGAATTTGTGGCGCTTAAAAAAGAAACGGCTTTTTCTAAGAAAGGAAAAAAAAAAAAAAAAATCTCGTGTCGTATCAGAAATATAAGGCGGCAAAAATATATATAAAAGAGTTGTGCCCACCAGGAAAGAGTGATAGTATGATAAACGCTAGTGGTATACCAGTTTAGATAATATGATAATGGTCGTGTGAGAAGTGAATGTTGCAGGGGAAAAAACAACAAAAAACAAAAAAAAAAAAAAAAAAAAAAAAAAAAAAAAAAAAAAAAAAAAAAAAAAAAAAAAAAAAAAAAAAAAAAAAAAGGAAAGAGGTATCTTGATTACCAAACTTGGCGTGTGCTTGTTGTTGGGTTTCGAATAGAAAAAAAGTGGATGGGAGTTTTTCTTTCCGCTTATAAAAATTATGTGTAAATAATTTTGAACGAATTAAAATGCGGGATTCCAAACGTCAGATGCTGCTGCTGCTACAAAAACAATAAAAATGTAATGATGTATTGGTCGTATGAGCTTACATGCAATTAAAAATCTGACCTTCAAATCAATCTCCAGTCTACAAAGTTAACTAGTGTTCATTTTATGCTCCAATCGTATTGGATCCTTATCTCCGTTTTTTTTTTCTTTCTTTCTTTCTTTCTTTCTTTCTATATATTTTTAGCTTCAAAGCGAAAGCGATATATGCGGCGCCATTCCTTTCTTTATGATAGGTTGCGCTGATTACCGTAAGCTACAGTGCATATCATGACTAATCCAGTTGCTTTTGTTAGGTAAGCGTTGAGAGAGCGCGGAGAGGGGCTGTAAACAAAAGCGACTATATCTTAACTATAGACTAAGGTTTAAGGTGACACCCCGCAAACTTGCCACCAGTACCGTACCAGTACTACAATGAAGCATCAATCATGACATTGTGTTAATCCGAATGGTGGATGGTGCAAGTATAAACATAACGGCAGACTATTGTCAGCTTCCTGAGGGGGGGGGGGCATTACTTGACCGTTACGTCAGCGATCGTAAGAGCTTGGAGTCATTCAAATCACAAAGCCCATCTGATATATTATAAAATAAACGTTAACCCATACAATATATAAACGATAATATATAAAATGATATATATATATATATAAAGAAAAAACCGTTGTTGAAGCACTTACTATAGCACCGTTTAGGCTTACACGCCATTGGGAGGAAGCGAATTGAGAGTTTTTGGTCCCAACCATCACTAAACACCAACACACACAAAACAATGCCAGTATGTACTGCACCTGTGCTCTATAGACTAACCAACAATAGGCCTATCATTCAACGTTCCTCGCTGCCAATGATGACACGCGAACTGTCGGAAACTTTGCAGTGTTGCCATTGCGGACTAAATTCCGTGGGCCAGCGTACCCATGTAATGACGACTACGACATTCTTGACGAAGTACTCGACCTGTTTCGGGCCAATTCCTTCTTTCGAAACTTTGAGATTAAAGGTCCTGCCGACCGAACGCTGATTTATGGTATTCTTTTCATCTCAGACTGCCTGGGTAAACTGAAAGCATCCACAACTCCACAGGAGGCCAACCGGTTGCTCAACACTCTGGCCGTTGATCAATTTGCATTGCCAGGCGACCCAGGCTTCCCTCTAAACTCGCTATACCAGGCTCCTCGAGACCGTACCGAAGTGGACTTTTTGCGTGCGTACCTGTCCCAATTCAGACAAGAATTGGCCGCCAGACTATTGACCCGAGTCTACGCCGATGGCGAGCAAGTGCCAAACAAGTACTGGCTAGCATTCACCCGTCGACGGTTTATGAATAAGAGTTTGTCTTAGAGTATGTAATACTAATAAAAGACGGTATTTTTTCCTTTCTTTTGGGCATCGTATCGTATTGAAAAAAAAAGAGAATTTTAAAAAATTAGGTAAATTAAATACTGGTTTATTATTTATGCTTCTTTATCGTGCATAATGCGGCGGCGGTGGGGGAGGAGGTGGTTGAGGCGGCCGGCCACGTTCATTACTCTCTCGAGACGTGCTAAACGAATACATGTATGGAGACGAAGCATTCTGCTGCTGTGGCTGTGGCTGTTGCTGTTGTGGATGTGACTGATGCATTTGAGGAGGATGTTGCGGGTGATGCCCAGGATGATGGTGAGTAGCCTGAATAGCTTGATGGTGCTGCTGTTGTAGCATTGCCTGTTGATGTTGCTGCTGCTGCTGTTGATAAACAGACTGGTCAGAGTACATTGGATGATACGCAGAATATGAAGGCCTTGTTGATGGAGGCGGTGTGCTAAACGTATTATGCAGCGGCAGGGCAGCAGGTGGAGGCCCTGGTGATGGAGATGGCGCCGCAGTGCCTGGAGTTGACCCAATTGGCTGCAACGGAGGTAGCATGTTCATATTCATACCCATATTCATGTTCGCCACGCCTTCCCGTTTAACCTCGCCATCCGGCGAATGATTCAAAATATGCGAGATCGTAGACTTGTGCTTTGGGCGAATGACCGGGCGTGGAGCTTTAGCATAATTCGCAGTGAGCGGAGTTTGCGGCGTGCTTGCAGCAGCTGCCGCCGCCGCGTCAGCCAAACTAGCGATCGATGGCAACTGTGTCGACTGTGGTTGCGTCTGTTGCTGGGAATGTGGAGGCTGTTGATATTGTTGATCTGCCGGCGGCGGCGGCGGCGTTGATGCTGATTGAGAAGGATGTGGAGTGAAGTACCCAGCAGTTGGGCCAGAAGGTGGTTGAGACACGGCTGGAGCACTCTGTGGCGGCGGAGCTGCTGGAGCTGGCTGTGGCTGCAATCGCGACTCTTGAGTTACTGGCTGTGATGGCACAGAACTTTGTCTCTGCGGCTCCGGGTGTGGTGGTTGCGACTGAGGCTGAGGCTGAGGCTGAGGCATTTGGGCTGCCGACTGCTCGACCGGCTCTGGCTTGACAACCTGACCACTTGAATAAGTCTCATCACCAATTCTAGCCTTATCAGCATACCCCTTATCCGAGCAATGCTTATTGTAAAAATTCTTCAACATGACCAAACTTTTGGCTTTCATAAACGGCAAATACTCTTCAAAGTGCGTGCCAAACTGGGTCAACAGCTTTTCAAACTGGCCAACCTCGCCCAAACTCCAATAACTGGACGTCTTTTCACGTTGAGCAGGGACAGTAGGCTGGATAGGATGTGGTTCGACAGGGATCTGAGGTAGGGTTGGAGGTGCAACAACCGGTGCAACGACTGGTTGAGCTTGGGTCTGAGGCTGTACTACGGGTTGAGCTGACGTGGCTCGTTGCGCTGGCGCCTCCACTTGTGCTTCTTGTTGATCCTCCCACTGCACTTGCGGAGACGAACTAGTCGTAGCAGCAACATTAGCCAAAGCGGCAGCTGCGAGCTCTTCATCCTCCTTCTTCTTCTTTTTTGAACTCTTCTTGGCGGTTGTTTTGGCACGTTTCCGCGACCCATCCTCTTCAACACTCTTGCGTTTCTCCTTATCCTGCTTGTTGTCCTTCTCGTCATCACCAAATGTAGGAGCAGCATTTCGACGAGGCGGCTTAGTCAACGTGTCAAATGGATTCTCCTCGCCAGCTTGGGTGCTAGACTCGTCTTCATTGACAGTCCCGCCAGGAGTAGTCGGCTTGGTTGATTTGCTCTTTCGCTTCCGAGTGTTTCGCTTCTTGCCAGCAACAAGCGCTTTATAATCAATCTTCTTTTTCGTTTGATAGTAATGCAACACACAGTCGTTAAACGTACGCATCCCGCCCAGCTCATGAGCGATTTTGCCAAACTGTTTGGGGAATAGAGAATACGCCTCGCAAAACTTTTCATGCTCCTGTTGCGTGAAATTATCAACCTGGTCAGTGGTCAAACGCTTAAACGGTACAGACTTGTCAACAACCATATTATTGGAGTCTTGAAACTGAAACTTTTCGCGCTCAACCGGGTCCAAGATCATGTCTGGCACTTTGGCAGTGGTCAGACGAGCCCGCATTGTTGGATCACGTGCCGTTTCTTGCTCAAGATTAGACAAAATCTCCATAAACTCGGCTTCACTTCGCACATATTGGCCAACATGAGACGACCGCCCGCTTCGACGCGACGACCCTCCACGCTGCGTACTGCTTTGTTGTGATGACGAGTTGTGGAGTTCAGGCTCACCAAACCCAGTCTGTGGGATGGCAGGCGTCTGTGGATTGGACGACCGGTTGTCAATCGCAGCATTGCCGTTACTCTGCTGCTCTTGCTGCAACACATCACGGCGCGTCTCAATCTCCTTATCAGTCTGATCACAAAATTGCAACCACCCAGCCTTTTGAGTGAGAAACGATTTACGCAGGTCATCTGCCTGAGCTGCAAGATTGGTATCATTATTCCCCACAGCCTTAACCACCTTGTCCTGAATCTGCCGAAACACCATGTTACGCTGTTGGGCGATTTGTTTATACCCAGATTCTTCACTGACATTACTAACCAGATACTTCATATCGCTGGTTCGTTTTGACTGTGGTACTTTTTGCAGCTCATAAAACGCGCTTTCCGTACGATTTAGTGGGAACTGGTGAATAGGCGGCTCAGCCTTGACAACCACCTGTTCCTCTTCCTTATCCTTGACTGAAATAGCTGGTTCTTTCACGTTCGAGTCTTTGGGGGATAGCGGCTGTAGTGGTTGGGGTACTTGTTCTTGCGTCTTTTCCTCGGCGACAGTGGTAGCAACAGTTTCGGTTTTGGTATCAACCTCAGTAGTTCCGGCTTCGACGTCATTCATCTCAACGTCTTCTTCTTCTTCCTCTTCTTCTTTTTCTTCTCCAACTTCTTTTTCTTCTCCAACTTCTTTTCCTTCTTCTTCCTTTCCTTCTTCTTCTTTTCCTTCTACTTCTCCTTCTACCTCTTCTTCTTTTTCTTTTTCTTCTCCTTCTTCTTTTTCTTCTCCTTCTTCTTCTCCTTGTTGTTGTTGTTGTTCTGCTGCTGCTGGCACCGGTTCTTCTTGTTTCTTTGTTAGCTCAACAGGTTCACTTTCAACTGGCGCTTCAGCAGGTGTTGTTGTCGAGTCGACATCCATCGGTTGCGGCTCATCGGTCTTGGCATCGGGCTTTTGAGCGTCACCTGAAGTTTTCACCGGTTCCGATTCGAGCTCTGGCTTTTCTTCGTCCTTAGACGCCGGTGCCTTTTGCTCATTCCCATTCGCATTTTCTTCAACATCCATCACCTTGCCCTTTTCAGCTGGGGTTTCCTCAATCGGCTTGGTTTTTGGCTTTTCAATAAGCTTCTCGGCCAACTCTTCAACAGGAGGCTTCTCGGTGTCAGTTTCAGTCGGCGCTGGTGGTTCCGGAGCTGCAATTTCTAGCTCTTCACGACTAGTCTCATCCACCTTTGGTGCTTCTTCTACTTTTTCTTCAACCTTGTCAATATCCATCGGCTCGGGTCTTTCAGCACCTTTGTCAGTGGTGTCAGCATTATTATCAGCGTCTAGCTCCTTCACTTCTTCACTTTCTGTCACTTTTTCCTCGACAGTTTCAAGCTCGGTTGGTTTTTCAACAGGTTCAAGTTCTGGTTCAGGCTCGACTTCAGGTTCATGATCCGTCTTTTCAACAGGTTCCTGTTTCTGTTCCTTTACTGTTGTATCATCACGCTCAGTACTTTCTACTATAACCGGCTCAGACACTACAGATGGTGCCTCTTTTTCCATCTTTTCATCTTCCAGTTTACAAGTCAGCTTGTCAAACTTTTCAACCCGATCTTCACGCAGAGTGGACGGCGGTTTGGAGAAGTTACCAGACGCAACAACCGGACTTTTTGTCAGCGGGCTTTTTGGCGAAGTGGTAGTACTAGTCTTGATTACAGGCCCCGGGCGTACTCGATGCGGAAATAGATCATCCTCCATCTGTCGTGGACGGGTAGGCGGCACTCGGTCACTACTAGTCTCGCGTGGTTCCTTGATGCCACCACCACCACCTCGTTCACTAGTCGTGGTTGGTATTATTGATGATGGGGATGGCGCGTAATGATGTTCACTACTTACACTGCGCTGGCCGCCGCCGCCGCCACCACCACTACCAGACAGTTTGGGGTCCATTGGTGAATGTACACGCTCGATGGAATGTGATCGTCGTCGGTTCGGGTTTGCATTCGTATTAGGCGTTGACGCTGCAGGTCGGGAGGTTGAGGGTGATACTGAAGTGCGTGAAAACCGGTCGTTGTCGCGTATCTGTCGCTGTTGATCTCGGTCACGGTCGCGTTCTCGATAGGTATCATACGGAGGCAGAGGCCTGCTATCTCGTTCACGTTCCCTGTCACGATCGCGCTCACGGTCCATAATCCTTTGTTCGCGTTCACGTTCACGCTCACGCTCTCGGTCTCGGTCTCGATCACGCTCTCGGTCCCTATCGCGTTCTCTGTCCCTATCTCTATCCCTATCCCGCTCACGCCTATCCCAGTGGTCCCAATCATTCCTACTTGCTCCACGCCACGACGACGACGCCGGCTCACGATCCCTCTCTCTACTTCTTGGCCGTTCTCGACTCCTATTTCTGTCCCAATTCGATGACGGGCCTGGAGGAGGTGGGGCTGATCCTACTGCTGCCGACGAGGACGAGCCAGGCCGTGAAGAGCGGGATGGGGGTGGTGGTGCGCCATATGGCGTTGGGAATTTACGTCTGTCGTCGCGAATCCGGTGGGGGACGTTGCCGATGGCGCTGTTGGTGTTGATACTGCTGCTAGTATTAATCCCTTCTTCGTCTTTATACGATGGGCGAGGCGTCCATTTCGAACCACCGCCACTAGCTGACGACGCCGCGCCTTGCTGTGATGAGATCGAGTATTTCGGGGACGTGGGGATGTTGCTAGATGGGCGGCGTGATGAGGGCATGGAAAGCGGTGGTCGATCAGCACCCCCTCCTCCTGCTCCTCCACTACCACTTCCTCGTGGTGCATATGATGACGAGCTATCGTATGACGAATGTCGAGAGGAGTGTCGGGATTGGTACGACTGGTAATAATCGCGTCGTGGCAGCGGTGCAGCAGTTGATGATTGTGCTGCTGGCGGTGCTGGCGCTGATAACGGCGCTGATAATGGCGGTAGTGGTGGGCTCTTGTCTCGCTATATTGTCCGGTTAGTTATTTTCGTTTTTTTTTTTATTATATCATTGGAGGATATAACATACCTCGCTGCCTATATTCCTTCGACGTTTATACTCGGCGGCCTCCCGCTCACGTCGGTCTCTGTCCTTATTTCGTTCTTCTGTCCGCCGTGGGTCGTAGTTTGGCGGCATATCTCTCTTCTCATACCAGTACTGGGAATTAGTTTTTGTGTGGTGTTGTGTTTCGTTGGGGGGGTGGAGGGAGATGGAAATTTTGTGAGCGAAAGAAGAAAAAAAAAATTATTCCTTTTATTGGGAGTTTTAAATTGGGTACCGTTTTTCTTATTTCCTTTCTTACTTACATACAAGCATCCCAAAATGCCACCTCCATCAACGTAGTAGTATAAAACACATCAACAAGCTGCTCAAGACGGGCTGGGGAGGCGTCGACGGCATGGTGCTCGAGCAATTTACGGCCAGTGATAGAGGCCTGGCGATAGTCATCGGCAATGTAGTTTTCCACCCATTGGTAGTACTTGTTCCCCACTCGTACCGATTCCTTCTCGCCGTGTCGGGATTCGGCAGCCTGTAGATACCCAAACAAGCAGGGCGACAGAGCGAGCTGGAGGGCAAGCCAGTCTTGTTGAGTACCCACATCCAACAAATACCGAGTATACGCTACACAGGCCTGTGATTCCGGCTCCTTTTCCATATCTCCAATGCTCAACCCAAACTCGTTACAGTACGAAATGTGTAGGTCGAGTTCATGGCGAATATGTTGGACGATACTAGCCGATGCGTTGATGCTGTCAAACTCGTGGGCTTTGAACCCGGCTAGGCTGTGGGCGCGAGAGTAGTGACGTAGGTAGTGGTAATCTTGCACCAAAAACTGTCGGAACCGGTCTGGCGGTACAGTGCCTTGCGCGATTTGTTTGGTAAAAGGGTGGTTGACGTACCGGTCCCACACTGGGGCAATTTTGGGGTGGGCGAGCAAGTAGTCGAGGAATTTGCCCCGAGCAAACGGACGAATGTCAACCTGGTGCATGTGGTTGATGGGCCCGTTGCTACCCTGCCCCAACTCCGGTGCCGTGGCGATGGCCTGCTCAACATAGTCTATACCTTGTTGGATGGCAGCCTCGAGCGTGCATAGTCTGGCCAGATTCGCAGCAATTGCCGACGCCAGCGTACACCCAGTGCCGTGAGTGTTTGTACTGTTTACGTACTCGGTCTTGTACACTTTAATCTCTCCGTTATCGCACAACACGTTGGCAATCTTGGTTGGTGTGACGTCACTACTACTACTGTCCACCGCCGCTACCACCTCCAACTCGTCGTTCATGCCGGCATGCCCGCCTTTAACCAACACAGCCCGGCAGCCCAGTTTTTGTTGTAGCTGTTTGGCCAGCTCAGTCATATCAGCAACGTTCGTGATGGACCGATGCGGAATCCCCAACTTTTCAGCAATGTACTGCGCTTCAATGAGGTTTGGAGTGACAAGACTGGCTAGTGGGAAGAGCGAATTGACATAAGTGTCAATTGCGTTTTTACTGATCAGCTCGGCGCCAGATGTCGAGACCATGACCGGGTCAACCACGAGGTGGAAGGAGTGCGACGACTGCTTTGCATATGCGGTGAGGCGCTGAACTACTGTACGGACAGTCTCGTCGCTAGTCAGCATGCCAGTTTTCACAGCATTGACGCCAATATCGTTGAATACGGCATCTAACATGTCGCTAATCATCTGTTGTGACTGGATAGGGTAGATTTGCTTGACGCCGGTGGTGTTTTGGGCGGTTAGACCCGTGATGCAGGTCATGCCGTAGCACCCGTGGCTGGTGAAGGTTTTCAGATCGGCTTCTATCCCAGCGCCTCCACTGCTGTCTGACCCGGCAATTGTAAGTACTCGTGGCATGGACATTTTTTTTTTGTTAATGGTTCGGGTCTGTGTCGGCAGTATAACAATCACGTTCCCAACGCAACGGCCCCCCCAACGCTTTTGGCAAGGTTCGTCCATTGGCTCGCGTGCGCAGGGTTTGTCTCCAATGCCAACAACAACTCTTAGCGCTCCATAGTAATAAACAAGGTAGTAATGAAGCTTGGTTAGTATCCTACGATTACATGTCAAACAATGTTAACCGCGTGCAGAGTTGGTGAGGTAATGTAGTAGTAGTAGTACCCTGAACGCACACTATATAACGAATAGGAATCCCGGATTAGACGGCTGACACATCTCCGACACCGATCGGGGATCGAGGAGCGGAGGTATATATCGGTTCCATATTTTTTCCTTCTTTTTTTTTTTTTTTTTTTTTTCTCCACCTTCTCGATCAAAACCGAAAGACCATGGCAACCGCTTTATTATCAGGGGTGGCGCGGACGGGAGTGTCCTCAATCGTCGGCTCGTTAGCATGTCAAAACAATCCGTACCTCAAAACGCTACAAACCAAAGTCGTAGGGTGTGAAAAGGGCAGCCAAGGGTATTATGAGGTTGAGCTTCAAGATACGGTGCTCTTCCCAGAAGGCGGCGGCCAGCCATACGACGTGGGTCATCTAACACACGCCGGCTCCAAGATTAGCGTGATGAATGTGCAACGGGATGGTCTAACCGCGGTCCACTTAACCTCAGAGGCATTGGAGCCGGGTGCTGAGGTGGAGGTGGAGGTGGACTGGCGTCGTCGGTTCGACCACATGCAACAACATACTGGGCAGCATCTCCTATCAGCCTTACTGGACAAGCGACAAGTGGAGACGCTAGGCTGGAACATGGGCTCCAAGTTCAACTACATTGAGATCCCACGGAAGCTCACCCCACAAGAAGTGAGTCAAGTACAGGAACAAGTCAATAGGGCCATCCAACAAGCCATCAGCATTACTGTACAAAACGATAACAATGCTGACCATAAAGCGCCGGAAGATTATGATACTGAAAAGGGGGTGATTCGAGTGATTAATATTGGCGAGTTGGATAGCAACCCGTGCTGCGGCACCCATCTAGCAAACACGGCCGAGATTGGCGCATTGTCGTTGCTCCATAGCACACCAATCCGAGGCACAAACTCGCGGCTTTGGTTCATGGCTGGGGAACGAGTGACGGCATTTGCGTCAGAAGCTAACGAGTTATTACGAAAGACTGGTGCAGAGCTAGCTTGTCAATACGATGCAACTGAGGCAAAGGCAAAAGAAATGAACCAAAAACTCAAGGAGGCGCTGTCCCGTGAGCGGAATTGGTCTCAGCAGGTGGCAAAGCTCGAAGCCGAAAAGCTAAAGTCCGACCTGGCTAGCGGGAAGATTGGCTTACTGCATAAGCCAGACTCGGATGCTGGGTACCTGAAAACCGTTGAAAAGGAAATGGGGAAACTACAACCAGGTCAAGGCACATATGTTTTGATAACTGGTAAATATAAAGAAGCTGGCGCGATTATGGCGGCCGGAGATAACGTTGACGGTTGCGTAGCCAAGATTCAAGAAACAGTACCAAACGTTAAAGGTGGTGGGAAGGGGAAATACCAAGGTAAAGTTGTGGCTTGGGAAAAGGGTTGTATTGAGAGTCTGTTGAGTTCATTGAGCATTTAATGGTTGTAGAACATTTACATAGATATTTTACCACACGACATGTAAATATGTTCTATAGAAAGAGATCTTGACTCAATTGGTACTTGTTGGTACCCCATCACGTGTAAATGAGCCGCATTGTTTCTGAAAGTTAAAAGAGAGAATGAAAGGCAAATATTCTCCCAGATAACCACTAAATTATTTTGCTACGCCTCTCCCAGACATACAGGGCCTTAATTAATAATAATGGGTTCCTTCCAACGGAATGGAACCGATGTTGATCATCACAAGGTTAGGGTTTTACCTATATATATACTTACTATAAGTGCATGCATAGGTCAATTATATTAAGGCTATATAGCCAACTTCTCCTGAGATAAATGTATATACACCACCATTGCCATGGCATCCTTAGACCATGCATGCTCACTGTTGTATATAATATTGGTGGCGAATTACCACCTATATGTACATGATAGCAACATACCAGTTTGCGGGATACGCTACTCATCGTCCATCTATAACTAAGCATGGACCGTTAAAACCTGATATAACAATCAATTGTAAAAGACGGACAAAACCTATTTATCATGTAAATAATTGCAACAACGCTAACGAAACCATCTCCTCCCCTTAGCAGCTTCACACCCCCCGTCCGTCTCAGTTTAAAACGCGGTACATTTCTCCTGAACAATGACTTACTCCGTTCACACTAGTCCTCGGATACGCCATCTCCAGCGTAGTTTATGCCTCAATGAGTTGTACCATTGCTGACGAACCAGCACAAAATACGGATCGTTGCTTTGGTTGCTCATTCGTACAACAGTAGCTGTAAAAGTAGGCATTGAATGAGCACAAGAAGCACACAAGAATTCGGTATATTGCTGGCCATTCGCCCCAATCGTCAAGTTTTTTGAGCAGCTTCCGCAAGTTCTACTCAACACCGTGGTCGTCGTCTTCCGCTTCTTCTGCTGCTGCTGCTGCCCACTCGGCTTGAAATAATCGTCGATTATTCTGATCGATTCATGGCTTTGAATGCTCCCTTGACTCAGTCTTGGGAATGAAGTCAACAGGTCGATATCGTCATCCACCAAATCCAACTTGGAAGATCGCACTCTTCGCAGTTTGGGATGGCTGTGATAACGTTTTTTGACAATGCTGTCTGAATACTTGTTGCCCAGCCGAGTTGAGCCACTGATACCGCTGATAGTAGCTGGCTGGGCTCGTCTCGGAGGGAACTGGAATTCCATAGTTTTGTGACGAAACAAGTAGGGAGAAGTTTTTAAAAAATTTTTTTTCCACCCCCTATTGAGGGCATTAAGAAAAACGGGCGTGCGTGTGTGTGTGTGTGGGGGGCCCCGGGGTGTTTACCTGTACGTCAAAACCCATCGGCTCGGCTCGGAGGTCCATTGCTAGGGAAACGCGCTCCCGACTGAAAACAAAAAAAAAACAAAAAAAAACAACTCCTGATATCGATGGGAGATTTTTTATCCCAATCCTCCAACAAAACACAGCAGCACAAAAATAATGACCATGGATCTCCCGTCAGGGACCATGACTAGCGCCATCGACCAGGCATGGTCGCAGCTGCAACCTCAAGGTATGGCTCATCACCATCATAATAGTAAAGCTCAATCGATAGATCTCGATCAATGCATGCTGTTGGTGGATAAAGTGGCAGACATTATGGGTCTCGCGAGAACTGTCGTGCTGAGCGAAGACGACCGAGCCACGTTCCAAATGTTTATTGAGCAGCACCAGGGGGAAGTCGGAAAGCTTAGCCGTGAAGAATTTGACGAGTTTTTTCAGCTAGCTACCGGGAAGGAGTTTAACAGCCGGATTATTAGTAGTGGTATTAGTGGTGAGGACGATACGATTGGAAGCTTTACGCGTGTGATTGATACCAGCACGCCACTCCGCAAACGTAACGGGCCGAGTACGTTTATATTCCCTCCTCAGAATCACAGCGAAGAAGCGCCAAGGCCACACTCACCACCGCCTCTCCCCCGCTCGCCAAAAGACGTCAAGATGTTGAACGACCAAGAAGACCTGCTCAAACAGTTTGAGCAGCAAGTGTCCCAGCTCGACCAGGAAAAGGGCAAACTACAGCAGGAACTCCAACGTGCGAACCAACAGGTGCGGGATTTGAGAGCGGCAGAGAAGTTGAAGGATACACATATCCAGGAAATTGAGACGAACCTAACGACTACCAGACAGCAGCTAACCGAACAACGTCCCCAAAACCAAATTATTTATCGAGATAGTAAAGAGCAACAGCAGCTCATTCTCAAACTACGCAAAGACCTCGAATCGACGCGACAGGAAAAGGATCGGATCTTGTCTGAAGCGAAACAAATGTCTCAGATTGCAGACACCTCGCTAAACTGCGACGCAAACTTGTTACAAAAGCTGAATGTCGCCGCGTTGAAACAAAAGCGGTTACTGGCTACATATGTGGATGATTCTTCGTACGTTTCGAATATCTCTAACCAACAAATACCGAAACCAACACAACAACAACAAACCGTCAACCAAGGCGTCATCATTTTATGGTGCTTTTTATTTATAGCGTTGGCATATGCCACCGTGCAAGCCTCAGCATCCGCCCCGTGGTGGAAAAACTCCATTGTACATCATCCAGCCAGTCAGCTCAATGCATGGGCTAGACCCCGGCCAGTAAACTAGTTTAATAAAAATTAAAAAAAGGTATTATTAAATTATTAAATGTCTTTTTTTCTTTTTTTTTACATATATTTACATTATTCATTAGTATCATCATCGTCGGCGTAAATCCACTCCAAACAGTCACGAAACACTTGTCGGGACCATTCCATATCCAAGAGCCATTCAGCATCCTTCATGCGTTCTTCAAACACTTCACACCCTTCAATGAGCGGGGGTTTGTTCAAGCGCTGGCGGTATTTTTTGAAAATGATGATTGGTTTCATGTCAGTGATTGATGTACACCCACGTAGCTCAAGCACCGAAATATCGGCCAAGTGACCCAACACTTTTGGTATTGATGCGTTGGTCAACAAGATGCAATTGTTGAGTGACAGCCGTTCCATGAGCCGCCCGCGCCGCACGGCAACCTCCCAAACCGTAGCGTCGTCAATAGCGCAGCCAGCCACGCCTAACGTGGTAATATTGGTGCGTCGTACCACATGCTTTATACTTTTATGCGTAATCGCCTCGCCGTGTTGAGTCCGCCCCACATTCAACATGGTTAGCTGGCGACAGTATTTGGCCACAGACTTGATGCCTCGATCAGTAACTTGTTCGCAAGCACGCAAATCCAAACTCAACAATTGCGGGCACATTTCAGAAATCATTCGCACCACTCTGTCATCAACACGGTTACACCCCGGCAACACCACTTTGGTGAGCCGGCCGCCTTGTAAAAGCGCTCTTGTTGGGATAACGTTTGAGCAAGTATAAAACTCTAGCCATTGCAAATTCCCGCCCATTGGAGCCAATGCTTCAATGTCAACTTGCCTGGCTTGGACTTTATGCAACACAAGGTATCTGGAGTGGACAGAGTCGCGCAAAACACCATTGTCAACAAACTTTTGCCAAGTCGATGGCCTGAAATGTAACTTATTGTACAAAACGTCGCTGGCAATTTCGTACCATTGTGGGTTGACCAACAAACAATTAAATAGCCCCGCTGGCCCGGCATTGTTTGTGGATTGGATTAGATGCGATGGGGTAGTCTTTGCAACCTGTGTTTGTTTCCAGGCCTGCCGCGCGTTGGAGTTGTCGCCATACATTAACAATGCATGCCGTAGAGACATTGGTGATCGCCGTTTTGGGGCTTGTTCATGTGGCACCTGGTTGTTCTTGTCTAAATGCTTGAATATCATGCGCAGGATTTCGGGTATTTGCAGCGCCCGGTGGCACTGTTTCGGCTCAATTGGTTCAATCTCAAATGCATCAACGTCTCCATCTTCACCTTCCATGTCGTCCACGGAATAATACGTCTCGTCGCTGTCACTAGTATACCCGTCGCTCTCGGCCTCCTCGACATCGCTGACATTGCTGCTGGTACTCGAACTGCTGGCGCTGCGAATAAACTTTAGAAACGAAATGCCGCGGAAATTAAACCTTTTGCTACTGGTGCGTTTTTCGTCGTCGTTGGTGTGTGTATTTGAGCACAACTCGGTTGGAACTGATGCGCTGCGTCGGACTATCCGCGCCATAGTCTCATTCTTACTTGTACTGCTAAGTTTCATAGTGTTGTGATTTCCCTTGACCCTTAGCCTGATTTTTTTTTTTTTTTCCGTCGAGAAAAACTAGTAGTAATATATACCTTTCTTGTCGGCAGATCACCCCTCTTTGTGTGTTTGTTGGAATAAGAGAAAGGAATAAAAAAAAGAGGGAAAGAAAGAGTAATATAGTTTAAACAGATGATAGAAATGGCGTTGTGTGTTTGTCTGTCTGTTGAAAAAAACTAGCCAGCTGCTCCTAAATCGAACAAAGATCCCCAAAATAATCGCTCCTCACAAGAAAAAAAAAAATTTAGAAAGATCCAACCTTCCTCTTTTTTTTTTTTTTTTTTTAGTGCCCTCTTGTTGAATTGAATTAATACCTCCGCTACGGTATTATCAAGATGCACAATTAATCATTGAATATATAGAGAGGTTAGACGTATTAAAAATGGCGGGTTGAGTGGGTGGTGTGGTTGTAAAGACGTATATACGTAGTTGGTTTAATATGAAAATAAAACTGAGTGGCTGGCATATATAAGCCTGTCCACACTAATTTTTTTTTTTTTTTTGTTTGAGCTTTATGGTGGGTTCTGCGTGCGCGAAGTAGGATAGAGGAAAGCGTCGAGGATCCGATCCCATCAAGGGGGGGGCAGCCGCACGATTTTTATTATTCTGTTTCGGGTTTAATTACGATTCGAGCACAGCGCTTTGTCTTTGTCTCTCGCTTGCGCATAACCTTATATATATAAATCAGATATATAGCTAAATTATATATAGGGCGCTTTGCCAAAACCGTTACATTGGACAGCTTACGTGCATGCATATATATGCATAAGCTTATTATAGCGCATTATATATATTATTACTTTTTCATCGTTCGTTGTCTTTCGCCACGCTCGACAAGCTTCTGATCAATCTTCATACCCTTACCCTTTCTGATTTTGGTCAGGTAACTCAACGCAACGTTTTCCCTGTCGGCTGTATCTCCGAGCTCTTCTAGTTCTTCTTCGGTAGTAGGCACCCAGAATGGGTCCTCGTCTAGGATTTCAAATCCGGCAAATACCAGCTGGGGGTTGGCGGACCCACTAGTCCGTTTCCGCATCTCGGCACTAAACCCAAAAGCCTCGGCCACTGGGATGGATGCTTGCACAGTGTAGAAATGGGCGCCTTCACGCATTTCCTCGTTTATAATCTTGCCTCGTCGTTTGTTGATTAGTGCGTATACTTTACCCAGTACCTCGCTGGTGGCTTGAATCTCGCACAAGTACTGAGCAAGCATGATTCGAGGGCTCCAGTGGGAGATGCCGCGTGAGACTGCATCCCGCACCAGGTTGTAGAGCTTGCTAGTGCTGTTGTTCGCATCGCCAATGTTATTTTTATTATTATTATCATCATCATCATAATCATCATTGTCATGGCCAACTTCGTCAACGCTGGTAACCACGCAACCAACACCTTCCAATGGCTCGGCCATTAGCGACCCACGCGACACTGCCATTTCAAACCCGGTCAGTACATTTTCTTCAAATGCGGATCGAGCCCCTTCATCGGCTGGGAACGCACGTCGAGCGATTTTCCCAGTAGCGTCAAACAAAATATTTGGACCAACCTTTCGTGGACCAAACGCGACAATCGAATCGGACTTGTTGCTTTTAGGGAGAAGATCGTCGAGCTGGGTTTGGAGATTACCGATTTTGGCCTCGTCTCGTTCAACCGCACCATGGATATCTTCATCCTCCAAACCATCCTTCTTGACTGCCAACCCACGAATCTTGTCGGCGTTTTGGATAATACACTTTGTTACTTGTTTTGATAGCGGGTATACCTGGATGGTAATTTTCAGCTTGCCATTGTCAACCACCATTTGGCCTCGTACTGACTCCTCTTCTTCGTTCCAGTCACCGCCCATAGCATCAACAATAGTCTCTCTGTATGGTACAATAGGCGTAGAGCAATGGATATCGACTTTGGCGTATCGTTCCTTCAAGTCTTTGATGCATCGTTCGAGGTGAAGTTCACCGGCGGTGGCGAGAATGAGCTCGCCCGTCTCAAGTGCCGAAATTTGAACGCAGGGATCGGAAATGTTGAGTAGTTCGAGACCACGCTCGACTTGTGGGATCTTGGTTGGGTCGACTGGTTCAACAGCGACTCGCAAGATTGGCTGGACAGTGACGTTGGTAGCTGCCATGTTTGGCCCGCCGTGTGTATTGGGGCTGACCAACGTGCCGCTCTTTAAAATCTTGCCGTCCAAACCACCAATACCAACAATAATACCTGCCGGCGCCTCATCAATAGGAACCATATCTCGGCCCATCAACAAAAATAACCCGGTGATTTTAACACTGCTGCGTGTATCAGAGCTGGTATTTGAGGACGATGCTGGGTCGTATTTTGGGTTTAAAATAGATACGGTTTGGCCAACCTTCAATGTACCGCTGTAGACTCGCGCAAACCCAATCAACTTTTCACTGTCATTCTCTTCAATCTCCAGCTCACCAAGGTCTTTTTCAACCTGTTCCTGGGCAAGTTGACGGGCGCTTTGCTCACGAATCTCTTGGATCCGGTCAGTCTGCTTTTTCCGCTCTTTTGGAATATCCTTGGCGGCAAACGCAACCACTTTTGACACAAACGCGGTCATGGGCCCTGTACGGTCGCATTCGGTCATTGCCTCGCTGATTTGTGTATCGATAGATTGGTAGCTCGGGGTAGCTTCCAAAATCATCTTAGTTCGAGACCGCTGTGCTTCCAACGGAGATGGTATGGTATCAACTACTGAAAGTAGGATGGACCGAGATAGCGGGATCCATTGGCTGAATATGCTCAACATCAACCCCCGTCCATCTTTGCCTTTCAGATCGCGCGGCTGAATCTTGAGCCCCAGCGCGGTGACAATCTTTTCAGTTTTTTCGGGGTTCCGGTCGATAACGCAGGAATGGTATACAGCCCAAATATTATCAAGCACTAGAGACACAAACATTGGCTTGAGGTTCTTACCCTTGGCCTTTGCGCCAGAAAAGACTTTTTTGGTCTTTGGGTCCATATAATACTCGCCCCACAGCACTTTTTCCAGCTTTTCACGTTCAATACCCCATTTCCGTGCGTAGATGGCGGCGAATTGGGCTATATTAAACCCCCACCCGTCAATAGCGCTGCCAAACACTACATTGTTCCGTTCTGGTGCAAAATACAGATCCTCATCGCTAGCCTCGACAAACTCATTGTTGCCTTCCTTGTCTTGTTCAAGGAGCTCTCGCCATTTCAGATCCTCCTCCATGCGCTGGCCTTGGAAAAACGTACTAACCACTGCATTCACGTCTTCAATGAGTCGGGTCAGGTGGTGGAATGCTTCTAGTGGTGTTTGCTGGAGTTCAACGATAAGACGGTCAATCTTGTTAATGACGAGGATTGGCTTCATCTTTTCATGCCATGCTTGTCGCAGCACCGTGACTGTTTGTGCACATACACCTTCAACAGCGTCTAATACCACCACCGCGCCATCACATAAACGAGAAGCAGTGGATACTTCGCTTGAAAAGTCAATGTGCCCTGGTGAATCAATCAAATTGATGAGGTATTCTTTAACCTGGGGTTGCAGGTTCTCCTCCTCACCTTCTGGCTTCCGCATAACTTTAAAGTATAACGAGATGGCACTTGATTCCATAGTGATGCCTCTGGCTTGCTCGTCAGGCCGGGAGTCCAAGTACCGGATCTTTCCCTGCATGGACGGCGCAATGATACCATTGGATGCTAATAAATTATCCGACAGACTCGTCTTTCCGTGGTCGACATGTGCTAGAATGCAGATATTTCGGAGAAGCTCTGGTTTGCTCTGCAGCCTGATCAAATGGTCTGGTGAAATCGGCATTGTTTGATTATTAAAAAAATATATATAAAAAAGGCTCGCTCCCAATTTATATTTATATATGAGAATTTTTTTTTTTTTTTTTTTTTTTTCACCTCTCTTGATTGCTCACCATGACAACAAACTCATCGACTACTACCAAATGCCCGGAGTGTAACAAAACGCTAAGAAAGGTTCTGATAGACGAAGATAACGCAATCACACTATGTTCAGCACCAGAAGTACGTTTTTTTTTTTTTTTTTTTTTTGTCTTTCTATTCTAACGTTTTGAAAGTGTCCATTCCCGTTTAACTGGCCGGTCGATCAGTGCCGCACCGAAATCACCAAGGAAGAGATCAAGCAGGATATCGAAACACGCATGGCCAAAGCGCAGGTCAATAAGAACGTGATATCGCTCATCAAGACTCTGTAACAGGATTTTGGAGTGAAAACAAAATTTCGTATTAAAGCTTACTATCTATTTATTAACTGCTTCTTTTTTTTTTAATTTTTTTTTTTTTTTTATTATTTATTAAAATGCATGTCCGGGTAGCCCATACGTAGAACCCGCATACGCACTACCATTATCATATCCTCCACCATCATCCATCAACTCCTTGACTTCCCATGTATTCTCCTTATTTGAGACTGAAAACTCCAAGTCTTCTTTTGTAATCATATCCCAATACTTGTACACCATCATTGTGCCAAACAGGTTACACAACGTGGCAAAGAAGAGCCCGTCGAGGTAGTGCTTGACATTGACACAGATAATGTTTGAAAATGCATACAACAAAACCTGACCAACGATGAAGAAAAAGGCGCCTAGCAGGATTGCGCCCACGGCCCAGATATCGTGCAGCACGGCAATCGACAAGACTACCTGGGAAACGACATAAATCACCACGCACAGCGCGTTGACAATGTACAGCACAACAAACATCCCAGTCGTGCTATCCGGGGCAAGACTTCCCCAGCTTTGGAACGTGAACAGAGATATGATAAACGTCAGGGCAAACGCACCAACGCAAATGAACCGCATGGACCAGATTGATCTATACGTGCCATCTTCCCAAAACTGAAACCCCAGAAACCCATTTATCATCAGACACCAACACAGACTGCTCGTGATGCCGGATTGGACCGCTACAAAGTACGGATACGACCCACTCCCCGGTGGAGTCACCCCAGAATCAATCACCAGCGACAGCATGGTAAGCACTAGGAATAAATAAAAGAAATCCAAAATCTCCGTTCTACCAATGGCCGTGTATTTGCTCGAAATGTTGAAAATCATAATCGCCACGACCAGAATCGCCGCAATGTGTATAAACGCCGAGCCCACTTCAAAGATGATGGTGTTGGCCAGCGAAATGCTCCGGGCGTAGCACTCTGGCATCACCCCAACGTCCGTCAGTGTCGTCGACTGCCCGTCTGTATACGGTCCGACTAGTATACATAGCGGGACTACCGCGTTTTTGCACAAAAAATCAAAATCCCCGAAACCCATTTTTTTTTTGGTGTCGCTTCGATTGTAGTGTTGTGAGGGAAAAAAAAAAAAAAAAAAAAAAAAAACAGGAGATGATCAAAATTTTTGCGTTTCTAAATTCTAATTTTAGGTGGCAGTGGCAGGGGGGAGGGACCGCGCGCGCAAACTATAAAAATTTATCAAAAGTACCGCCAGACCGGCATGTTTACAACAACAACATAAAAATGAGCGCAAAAAGGTTTTGCGCGATTGCGTTTCCGGGGCAAGGAAGTCAACGATCTGGGCTGCTCAAGCTAGCTCTACAGAAGAATGAAAAGCTGGTGAGATCCGTGCTGGACGAATCTGACGCAGCGTTGGGGCAGAAACTATCGTGCGCGCTGGTAGACGAAACACAGACAAAGATTGATGTAGATTTAACACACAATGCACAGCCGTTGTTGGTGGCGTACGGGTACGCCCTATACCATACCATTAAACAGGAGGTGGAAC
Organism: Blastobotrys elegans; assembly: GCA_030564235.1. Classification (NCBI taxonomy): domain Eukaryota; kingdom Fungi; phylum Ascomycota; class Dipodascomycetes; order Dipodascales; family Trichomonascaceae; genus Blastobotrys; species Blastobotrys elegans. The sequence goes on from JAJLUJ010000031.1 coordinate 76,235, forward strand.
GTGACGGTAGCCAGGAAATTGGTTACGTACTAGGCCATTCTTTAGGCGAGTATACAGCATGGGCTGCTAGCGGACATTTATCCTTGTTTGATTCGTTAAGGTTAGTGCGGGAACGTGGCCTGGCAATGCAGAACGCAGCCGACCAGTATCCAAACTGTGGCATGTCGACAGTGTTGCTACTGCGAGATACAATTGACACGATACGGCCAAAACTCGACGAGGCGTTGAGCGAGGTTAACAGCAATCCCGGAACAACGCCTGTATCTCTGGCCATTGTAAATGCCCATAACCAGATTGTGCTGTCGGGGGATAAACAGGGTATCAACAGTGTGGTCCAAAAGCTCGGAAAAGTTAAAGCAAAGCCTATGAATGTGTCTGGAGCGTTCCACTCCCCGATTATGAAACCAGCGCAGGAAAAAATGGGAAAACTGGTACCAAATCTGGCATGGCCTGGCCAGTATCAATGCATATCGAACATGACTGCCAACCCCGTCGAATCTGCTGAGGAGATTAGCACGTCCATCGTCAGCACATTGACGCACCCAGTCTATTGGATGCAAAGCATTAGGTATTTACAACCGCAAGTATCGTCCTTTTATCAGATTGGCGCGGGGAAGTACGCGCAAGCAGCTTTCAATAAATCGGCACCAATACCTGATATCAGTGTTGTGGAGTAATGAACCTTAATATTTATCGGTTCCTGATTAAAGAAAGGGCGCTTAGTTCATGCGCGCGGCGCTCTCACCCTGCAGCGACGTGAAGATCGGCGCAGTATATCGCTTTAATTACCGGAGCACGTGATCGGCATGATTTATGGATTAACTATCACAATAAAAACTGGACGTATACATAATGACTTGCCTTCTTCTTGTTGGTTCGTTCGTTCTCTTTTTGAGTGAGTGCTCAGACTCGGACGAATACTTGAAGGGGCTGAAGAATCAGGCATCTTGTCTCTATCGCCGCAAGCCGACGTGGAATCCGTGTAATTTGTAGTCGGTACCCTCCCACCAGTATGAAATATTGGCTAGGTATCCGCCAAAACTATAAAACCCACGGCCCCGACAAGGTATGTTATATATAGACGGTGTGTATATACTTGGAACCAGTATGTCTCGGTTGTATACTTATAGGGGCTGGGCGTGCAGATCGATGCCAAACGCTCAATGCGGCTTATTCGGTGGCGCGTAAAAGTATATACAATAATTCCCAACCTCGTTACACAAACCCACCAAAACACCACTCGCTTAATCGCTTAAAAACCCCTTAAATAGAAAATGAAGCTGCTACCGCCTGAGGTCAGGCTTATTGTATATACGGCTCTTACCGAAGACAATACTGATTTCAACACTCATGCTCTCAACTATTGTCTTGTTAACCGCGAGTGGTGGTATGAACTGGGGCGCCACTATTTTAGGGACATAAAAGTGACGTTACCAGCGGTACGGCTTTACTACCATTCCAAACCACGAGGACGAGAGAATATACAGCGGCTTGAGGATTTGTATTTCCAACATGTACGGGAGATTTGCTTTGCCGACTTGCTTGTTGTAAAGTCTACCGACAATCTCAACTATTTGGCGCTTCAGTGGTTGCTACGACAAGGCTGCCAGATACCAAACATTCACACTGTCAGACTACCTGCGTTCCTAATCGACGCTTGTCGAGTTTTCCACGGCATCATCTGCCCCAAGCTGCGCAGCTTGCACCTTACTGGCGATTTTGGCATGAGACGGTGGGTTGAAGAAGGACGGCCAGATTACGTACAAGCCCGTGAGTTTTTTGGTAAATGTCCAAGCCTTCAACGCGTGAGCTATTTCATACGTGGAACTACCCTCTCGGAAGTCGCCAACTGTATTATGCCCAACGACGCCCCTATATCCGTACCTCTTGCCGAGCTATGGCTTACAGCCGGGACCAATGGGCTTAGCGGACTTAGCGGCATGGAAAGCCTGAACCGGTTTGACCACCTAACCAGCTTGAGTATTTTGCTTCCATACCTAACGGTGCTTCCTGATTTGACTGGCGCTGAAAAGATTCTGAACCAGCTAAAGGAACTCACCCTAGTCCAGTCTAACCTGTCTCAAGTGTTGACTCAGTTTGTGGCCCAGGTGCCGAATCTAGAAGCGCTGACTATCGAGCGCCCGTTTACATCTGCTACTACGGATGAAGTGATAAAGTTTGTGGCTTATGATTGGAAAGCACCCTTGCTACAAAGCTTTGTGTTGAAGTTTCGACATTGCGACGTAAATGAGAATCTTGTTTATAAACAGTATACCGCTATCAAGGAAAAGCTGCCGAGTTTGGAGACTTTTGAGATTAGCAAGTGTTCAGAGCTTAGCAAGTTTAACGGTTTCTGAATCTTTTTTTTTTTTTTTTCCTTCTTCCATCTATATATATATATATATCTTAATTTTTTTTTTAATTTTTTTTATGCATTACCCATCTCTACATCATTAGTTGTTTCTGATGCTGCTGCCCCTTCCTTTTTATTTTTTTGATACTCATCACGTTTTTCCTTCTTGAAGGCGGCAATCTTCTCCTTCATTTCTGTATCTTCAATCACATCTTCAATCTTCAATGGGGCACGGTTGAAGGGGTCTTTAGGGTCGCTCAACAAATGGCTGCTAATCGTACCCCGGTCAATGGTCATCTTGGAGCTTGGCAAGATGACTGGATCTTCCATCAGGGTGGCCATTAGAGGGTCCAAAAACTCATCTGGAACGTCACCCAACAGCTCTTCTTGGTGGTCGTCTTCTTCCTTCACCTGTGCAACCCGCTGTGCAAAGCTGGTGAAATTGGCCAATTGTTCGGATGATTTGGACCCCTTTCGTTCCAAAATTTCGTACGCACGTTTAAAGTTGTATGGCTTGTACGACCGGCCATCTCGAGCCACCGACTCAACAAACGCCTCTTCTCCGCTCAAGTTGAGGTAGACATTAAACAACGAACCCAGCAGCTCGACGGGGTCAAAAAAGTACTGTTCAGGGTTCTGGACCTTCAATTCGCGGCATTTCGGCCCGACCAACCCTTCCAAGTTGTAATTCAACATTGCACTGAGCCGACCCACAATCTCTGGGGACACAAACGCCTTGCCAATGGCCTTGGAGAAGCGTTTGAACATTTTCATAGTCTGGTTTAGCAGTTGCATGTACGACTTGCACTGTTTCTCGGCCTTTTCTAGATCATCCCGCTTCTTTACCGTGTCCTCGTCTTCTTCCGGATCGCCTAGCATTGGCGGTGGTGATGGAAGCTCCTTTTGTAGCTTGTGGATTGTATGCAATGTGGTTAGAGCCTCGTCCATCAAGTATGTCGAGTCGTTTAGCAGCATGTTGACAAACCGGATAAAAAACACTGGATCTTGTTCAGACTCTTGTTTTAGTTTTTGGTGGTATAGCGGGTTGGACCAAATCACCTTGATGATTTGTGAAATGTAGTACCGCGTGTTGAATTTTTCGTAATATGCGTTTGATCCATGTTCACATTCAATGTAAAAGTTCATTAGCGCGTGGAATAGGTGCTCCAAACACAACGCGTCCGAGTTGAACAAGTGTACAAACGGGCCCTCTCGACCGCCCAGGTCCAAACTTCCCGCGAATAGAATCTCAATCAATTGCGATTTCAAAAACGGGTTGCGTACAAAGCTCGTGTTTCGTAGAATGGTGACGCAAAACGTTAGCAGCTCCTTTGCCGGTTGTTGTACAAACACCTGCGGGAAGTTTCTGGATAGATGCAAAATATAGTTGACGCCAGACTCGATCATAAACTCTGGGAAATGCTTGAAAAACTCTGGTTCCTCGCTAAACGGGAGGACCAGCTTCTTGCCATGTTGTTTTGGTGGGTAGTCGTGGTCGGGGTCAGCCGCACGCACCATGACCATAAACTGAAACAAGGTGAATTGGGCAAACATTTGGTGGAGCTCAAAGTCGTACAAGACGGCCTGGATGGCAAGGTTACAAGCTTGCATCGATCGCAGCGTGTTTTTGGCCCGTGAGAATGAAGCTTGGACGGTCTGCTCGCCGTAGTTGGCCACGTACTGCGCCCGTTCCGCCTCCATCCGGGCAATTTCAGTCTTTACCCGTTCAATACGATCCTTGGCCCGCGATGCCGCATCAATAGCCCCGCCAATTGCGTAATGGGAGTAGGCACAGGCCAGATAGAAACAGTGCGAGATAAAATTTGGCTCGGTGCTAATTTCAACACCATAAAACTCGTCGGCTTCTTTTTGATCAGAGTTGATTTTCGTTTCTTCGGTGATATCAAATAATGGCGATTGCCGAAAGTAGTCAAACGAGATTTTGTCAATCTTTGACCCGTACAAGTCGGTGAACGGCTCGCTGAGTTTGCATAGAATATAGGAAATGTTGATCATAATCCCATCCGACGTGATTTCCTTCTCTTCAGCCTGCATTGCTTTCCGCTTGTGGTTCATGTCAATAATCTTGCCAAAATAGGCTAGCAGGACCTGCCGGGATTCTTTACCGCCTCGCACAATCTTGTTGCAGACATCAAACAGCCGTTTCATAATGACTCGGTACTCGGCTTGGATATCGCTGCTTAGCCGTTGCGCTTCAACCTTCCCAATAACATCAGGCTGTGGGAAATTTCGCACTGCCGCGTTCTTGTCTAGCGGGGATAGGGCGAGGAACGGGCCTAGCAAGGTCTGATTTGAAATGGTGCTGGCTGCCACATTTGGCCCAATTGCAAATCCTTCAATCTTGGTCAACGCCGCTGCTGCTTCTTTTGTTGCGGTAATGCCTTCCAGCAATGCAAAGTGGGCTTTGTAATCACCACAATACCCGCCAATCTTGATCAGGTCTTGGCTAGCGTGCTTGACGATGGGTTCTAGGAACTCGACTAGCGAACCGTCTTCGTTAGCTTTGACCATGACGGCTTGGAGGAAATCCCATAGGTTGGACGAGCTGGTGGCTTTTGCTAGTACTCGTGCAGGCACTTTTGCGTTTTCAATCACGTCTGGTTCGGTGGTGGCCAGCACACAGTACGTGGCGCACAATGACTGGACATCTCTCAAAAGACTGTGTTTTTGTGAAAATTCCGGGTCACGTCTGTTTAGTAACCGCATTGCGTTTGATGCCCGTTCCCACGAGCTCCACAAGTAATCGAATGGAGATGGCAGACACTTTGTATCAGTTATCCGCGCCCAGACAGCACGGTCAACGTTGCCCTTGTCTAGCCGCAAGCTTTCACCATCACTTTCCATCTCAGCGGCGAGATCTTTGAGGTATACCCACTCTTGCACGTTAGGGTTTAACGACACCCGCAGGGATTCAGTAATCGCCGTCATTTCCCAGTCTTTATATGGCGTAAAGTTGTCCTTCTTGGCTGGGTTGTCTTTTTTCTGTGCAGGTTGCGGTGGTGGTGTTGGTTCAGGCTTTGGTGGTGGTGGTGGTGGTGCAGCAGCAGCTGGTTGTGGTGGTGGGGCTTCTGCTGCTTGTTCCTTCTTTTCCTGCTCTGCCTGTCTAGCCAGCATTTCTAACCGTTGGACCCGTCGTTGTCGAATCTGTTGGTGAATTTGTTAGCTCGGTTTTTGTGCTGGAATTGTACATACCTCATCAGCGTCGTCGCTCATTTTGTATTTCTCGTCGTATCAATGGTTTCTATAGATTGGGAAGTTATATATATATAGCTGGGAGCTTTTTTATTTTTTATTTAAAAAGGTAAAAAAAGGCGCTCTCCCCGATCGGCCCACTTTGAATAGGAAAGACCAATGTTTTCAAAAAAAAAAAAAAAAAAAAAAAAAAAAAAAAAAAAAAAAAAAAAAAAAAAAAAAAAAAAAAAAAAAAATATTAAATTTTCACTTCTCTTCTTTCACCACGACACATTTAGACGCTCTTTAATATTTTTTTTTTCTTTCTTCTTCCTTTGCTGCCAACACTACTATAAACAATGAACAATACAGGACTGGACCCGGCTATTCAGACTGCACTGGACGACCCCAAGAACCGGATGATGCTGCTGCGCATGGAACAGACGATCCTCAACTTTTTAAAGATATCTGATCAGCAGGTTATCAACTTGCCGCCAATGAACTCGTTTTACAGGTTACTAGCGCACAAGATTGCCGAATACTACAAACTTTCTCATACATCAAATGATCACGGATCAGTGACGATTGAAAAGACTGCGAGCACGTTTCCCGTTGCGGTGGAATCATTGGCCGATTTGACGGCCGCCCAGCAAGAGCTCCAAAAGCAGAGACAGAATGGGACTACTGGCGGTGGTGGGCAGAACCCAAACGACGTTGTTAAACCAAAAGCAAGGCTATTGAAAAACACGTCGCGAACATCAACAAAAAGTACCCCCAGCGAATCGCCATCCACTACCCCACCCTTATCATCCTCAGACAATAACAGCGAACAACAAACCCCTACCAGTACGAGTAATAATAGCGAGCAATCCGCTCCACTCGGTATGGGTAGTTTTGAATCGCGCCAATCGGCTTATGAACAGGCTAGAGCGCGCATTTTCCAAAACTTTAACGAACAACATGATGAGGGTGATGATATGAACACTACTAACCAACAGCAACCGTTATGGGACCCAGAGTATATGAGATATCCTCCTTCCGCGAGATTTTCATAATGAGAGTGGGGAGGGGAATGAAAAAAAATTTTTTTTATGTTTGTTTGTTTGTTTGTTTTAAGACTAGTACTACTTTTTACTTTTTGATTTCAAAGCACCATGGAATCTCCAAGTGGGTTACATTGTCATCATCGCTAAATGTTGACAAGGCGGTATAATTGCCTCGAGCCAAAAACCCGCCTGGGGCCTCGCCTTCAGCAAAGTCCTTTTCATAAAAGGGCTTGTCGGTGGTGTTTGGTGGGTAGCTCCCGCACACTTCTTGAATCTTGTTTGCCCGAATGCCAGCCCGTCGTGAGACTTGAACGTACTTCAATCCCGTGACAATTTCGTGCTGGATTCGAAATTTTACATGCAAATGGTACTTTGATCGTTCCTTGATTGTGATTGGGCTCGTTTTCAACTGTTCCACAACCTTCGCATCCTCCAAATCAAACGTGACCGGCTCCAATCCGTCAACATGCATTGTCATTTCCAGCACAACCACTTTACGTTTATCGTCTGGAGCGCCTATGCTGCCGCTCGTCAATCCCAGCGACTCCTTCCATTTCCGCAATGACTCGTCGTTGGAGTCTAGAGTCTTGTACTCATCCACAGTCTTTTTTTCCCCAACCTTGTATTCGGGAATGTTGGCGTCTTCCGTGTCTTCAGCTGCGGAATCTGTATCTTGCCGAGATGGTTCGTTTGACATTGTTCAATTAATTAAAATTGGAGAAGAAGAAAGGGAAAAAAAAAAAAAAAAAGAGAGAGAGAGAGAGAGAGCAGCAAAGTTTTTGTTGATCGAACGAGGTCTCCTATTTATACATCTGAAATTAGGGGGGGGGGGAAGGGAAAATTTATTTTTTTTAAGCGCAAATTAAGCTTACCCGCTCACCCTCTAGAGCTCCTCCACCAGGGGCCCGGCCGCGCTAAATATCCTCAAATAGAGTAAACTCGTATACAAAACAAAAGGTTGGGGAATTGATTTATGTTTTTTTAAATTTTTTTTTTCTTTCTCTCTTCTATTTACAAATTGAAAGCTTTGTTCATTTACACATTTACTCATTTACTCGACATCTTCGGCTGGGGCTGCAGAGGCGGCGGCGGCGGCAGCAGCAGCAGAGGCAGAGCTGCCAGTGGTGGCGCCACCTGCGGCAGCTCGACCCAAACTGGACAAGAGCAATGGAGGAGGTTGAATAACAATCATGGTTCGCAAAATATCCAAAACCGGTTGCGATAACTTTTCATCATAAATATTCAACAAATCGACTGGCGATGGGTAAACGTACAAGGCTCGGTAAAAGCCCAAGGCGCTTTGTAGCTTGGCGTCCTCACCTGGAGCGTTCAACAGCTCGTCACCTTTGGCCACTTCCTCAGCAAACATCTTTTCCCGCTCTTGCAAAGATTCTGGGATTGGGCTGTCGGCAAAGCTTTCTGCTAGCGTGGTTGTGATTTTTGTTTTTAGCTCATTCTTGTCGGCTTCGGCAGCGGCTTCCTGGCTCTTTTCGTGCTTTTTGGCGCTCTTCTTCAACTTTTTTCGAAAGTCTCTAGAGTTTCGTCGTTGGTAGTCAAAGTAGATGCCGTAGCCGATAATGCCTACGGCACTGGCAGCGACTATGCTTAAGGTGACGGATTTCCCACTCATTTTTTTTTGTGCCTAGTGTGTGTTTTTTTGTTTGAATCGAAGGGTGAAAAATTTGTCCAGTAATATTACGAGTGTAAAGCTTTATTCTCCCGTGCTCCGATCTATAGCCCACCAAAAAAATAAAAAAAAGAATCCAAAACTCCCAACTGTGTATTTCTTGCGGCTCACGTACGTTTTAAAAGAGAACAAGCTAATAACGGTCAAAGCCGAAACGAGAGCTGGTGGTATATATATATAAATAAGAGGCACCCCCCATCCCGCCACATTCTTTCTTTCTTCTTTTTCCTTGGTTTCTATATCTACACACACACACACAACAGATAATGAGCGAATACACTTTACCAGCCACTGCCAACCTCTCTCAATTGCCACGAGCGCAACAAGAAGAAGCTTTGGGCCATTTGTTCGAACCATGCTCCACTCTAAACACTGTTATTATCGAAAACGTGCTGGCAAAAACCACCTTTTCGTCTTATAAGGAGCTTATTGAAGCCGTGCGGGTTGAACTTGCCCAGCTTCTACAAACTAACGAGGAGGATGAGCGTGTTTCCAAGATTATTGCCGCACACCCACGACTAGGCGCGCCAAAGAACGTCAAGCTTTCTGCCCACTCGCAAGCTGAGCAAGCCCGTCTACAACAGGGTTCTGAAGAGACTGCCGAAAAATTGAAAACGCTAAACGCCGAATACGAGCAAACCTTCCCAGGTCTGCGATACGTGGTGTTTGTCAACGGCCGAACCCGTCCAGAAATCATGGAAAATATGATCGCCCGGATCAACAAGAAGGATATCAGCGCGGAACGAAAAGAAGCATTCAACGCCATGTGCGATATCGCGCTGGACCGTGCATCTAAAATCAACACTTCCAAGTTGTAATGAAGATATAGAACGTGTTTTTTTTTTTGTCTTTTTGTTTTCGGGAATTAAATTTTTTTTTTTTTTTTTTTTTTTAAAAAAAAAAAAAAAAAAAAAAAAAAAAAAAAAAAAAAAATATAAAAAAAGGTTACAAGAAATAGTCTGGGGTTTTTCGGGACACTTGAGGCTCACCCGGCCTTGGGCATGGGTCGTACTGCAAAAAGTTGTAATTCAACGACTCGTCAACCTCCATAATCGCGGCCTGGTTCCCGCATCGATAGCAGTAGTTGGGTGCGCTGAAAATGGTAACAACCTGCTGTTCGTGTGCCCAATTATAACCCTCCATGATCAATTGATGTGCTCTGGAAATTAGCTGGAGATCGTTTGTATGGTTAAACTGCTCGCTAATGTCCTGTCCAAACGTGTAACCAGCACCTCTTGGCGAGACACCCCACGAGCCACGGTCGTCTGGATCGGACCAGAGCAAGTCGCACATTGGGCCGTCATGCGGCACTTCTTGGAACCGATTCAGGTCTCTAATATCGTCAATAGTCTTGATATTTGGGGACAAGCCGCCATGTAAACAAAAGATTTTGTTATCCACCAGCGCCGTGATTGGAAAGTAGTCAAACAGGTCTGTGAACATTTTCCAAATGTTTGAATTGCCATATTTCCGTAAACACTCGTCGTAAAATCCATACACTTGTGTGATTTGCCGCGACTCGTGATTGCCCCGGAGAATGGTTAGTCGTTTAGGGTACCGCACTTTCATGGCGACCAGGAATGACACACTCTCGACCGAGTAGTACCCGCGGTCGACATAATCACCCATAAACAGGTAGTTTGTGTCTGGGCAGTTGCCGCCAATTTTGAACAGTTCCATCAAGTCGTGGAATTGACCGTGGACATCGCCACATATTGTCACCGGCACCTGCACAGGCTGTACATTCTCTTCAAACTGCAAAATGTCCTTGGCCATGGCACATAATTTTGAAACATCGTCCTCGCTTAACGGGGTACAACTTCCCAGAGTCTCAATCCACCCGTCCAGTTGCTTTAGCGCCGCCGTGGTTGGCTCGTCCGACGGAAGGTTGGTAAACTCACTAGTCTCCAGAATATGCGTGGTTGTGCTGTCGTTGCTAGTGTTGTAATCGCCATCGTCATCATCATTGTTGTTGTTGTCGTTGTCTTGGTGGTGCACTGCTACATCTTCTTCCTGAGCTGCGTCGCCCATTTGCACGTCTGGATCGATATCCATGGTTTTTATATTACTGTAGTGTGTTGGATGTTGGATGTGGGCGTGGGTGGTAAGTAACTAGTGGTTGTTACTTTTATCAATGCGTGGTGATGTGTGTGGTCAGAAAAATTTTGGATTGCTGTGCCAGGCCCGGCGGGACTAAAAAGACAAAAGGGGTTGTGTGTGTGTGTGTTTTTATTTTTATTTTTGTTAACAACAACAAGCGAAAAAAAAATTCTCCCTTTTCCAAAAAGTTTGTGAGGCAAACAATGGAGGCCAGGTTATTAAGCTAAGAAGGTGTTGGGAGGAAAAGAAAAAAATTGCATCACGTGATGGGGCGAGCCCACCCTCTCCCCCGGCAATTAGCCGTTGCGGGAAAGGTGGGTTGGGCGTGCGGGCGTGCGCGAGCAATTAAGGTTAACTAATTAACTTCAGGACGGCGTGAGCCGCACAGAGACACAGGCACACGAAAATAAACCCAATGAACGTTTTTTATCTCCATTCTCAATTAAAATCAGCACCACTTTTTGACTATATTATTTCGTTGTTTTCTCCTTTTATTTAGATGACACGGTATTATAGCACGGGACCAGTTCAGTTTAGTTTAGTTTTTTTTTTTTTTTTTTAATTTATATATTTGGGTTGGGTGCACCCATGGTACAAAAAAGTTTGGTGATGCACGCGTGCGTGCCCCGCCACCTTTTGTTGGTCTAGAGTTCTTGCATCCTTTTCATTTCCCTTGTCAAAAATAATACCAAGGGCTTAAAACAAGTTAATAAACGTATCAAATTGTAATACATATACAGCGCTACGTATACGTACGGTGATGCCTTGTTATTTTATAAAATAATAATAAAATCAATTGCTTTGCTCGTCCCTTAAAGCTTGGAGGAGAGGGGATCGGAATTAGTTACGTCTCAGTCAGTCGTTGTTGTCGGCCGGGCTTTTATCCGATCGTGCATTATATTCCCGAATGCATTCCCATAAAGCTCAATATTAATCAATTAATTGCAATTCATGATAAAAATTAGCCCTGCTCTTTTCCCTTGTAATGGTGCGTCTACTCGTGGCGTGGTGTCAGTCCAGACAGCCCCCC
>JAJLUJ010000032.1:0-48592 GCA_030564235.1 Blastobotrys elegans
GGGGGGGGGGCAAGGGAGAAGGGGGAGGAAAAAATAAAACTTTGTATCCCCCAAAAAAGTAGTCGAGGGTTCATGCACAGCCGCACCTTTTCCCTTTGCCCGCGCGCGCGCCCCACCTCCAATACCCTTCTAGAGCTCGGCCTGACGAGGGAATGGTCACGGTGACTCACCTTCCTCGTAAAGTCGCAATTCAACGCGAACGCGTGATAAAAATCGGGTTCAGACGGTTTCAATGGGTAGTTGCCGTTGTAATCGATGACCTGGGCAGTGTTTATTAGATTTTTTTTACGTCGTTTGATATTGGAGTTGGTCACGGCACGTTACATAGCTCAAATTCCTCCGATCGCATATGTCTTTGACCTCAATAAGCGGCCGGGCTAGCTACCGTAGTACAGCAGATTGCATGTCGACCAATCTCCTGCCGTTAACAATTGTGCCCGACGTCAGTATTTATATATAAGGCCCTGGTATCTATACAATTTAAAATGATTATACGAGCTAAATGTGCTCGAAGATTGGTCTTTGAGAAGAGAACAATTGATTGATACACAAACAAGTGGAATACTGAAACATAGGCGTTTCTGAGCAAAACGTAATAGATTAAACAATTTTTAAAGAACTAAAATAGAGAAGGAAAATAGCTTGGCTATTAATATTTATACTTCTTGGAATGAGTGAGGCGGGTAAGCACAGAATGTCGCGATGGGATGCTGAGGCTAACTGCTTATATGCTTTAATTACGTGCATATGTGGTAGATAGGGGCTGGCAGTAGGCGGTTTTCTAATCTGAACAACTGACCACGCTCCAGATATTACTACGACTACTTCTAATCCCAGGTTTTAGAAACATTTGTCGATACCCAAACGGTAATATTCGTAATCAATTGATGAATTGGATGAAGAACAGAACCTTGATTCTGAACCTCGAGCTCGGTACATAAATAGCTAACTGTACAAATGGTTTGATCCAAATTGGCGTATTCCAAGCATATGGTACGATTAAATCATACATCAAACCAATTTACGTTTCATCAAGCCAACGTTACACGAATAAGCTTAACAATATGTATAGACATGACTGCAGTACACGCCCAATCTAGATGCTTGTAGCTTCTGGTGATCAGCTCACGCGTGACTAATGCTCTTTAAGCAGCGCCAGAACCGCGTCACAGACGTGTTATTGCCTCAAACTTCCATCGATTTAATATCGATAGTCCCTCTAAGAAACTAGCAACGAGCAATTTAGTAGGTGAATTCTTAAGGTCTCGTTCGTTACCGCAATTAAGCAGACAAATCACTCCATGGTGCACCAAGAACGGCCGGCCACCCACAAAACCAGAACATAGTTTCAACAGCACGTTGCATGATACTACACTTGTTTATAAAGCACAGACAAGTATGCGGCTCAACAGAAAACTATCATCAAGACAAAATATCTCATATATTACAAAAAAAAAAAAAATCTATTGGGAGTTAAAGTAGTCCAAAAGAACCTTTCGTTCTTCAGAGTCTTCACCCCAGTTCTTGACAACGACACAAGAGCAGCCAACAACCTTTCTGGCGTTACCTTCTCGGTCCAATTGGCACAAACCGGCCCACTCACCAAGCTTCTTGGCGTCAGACAACTTGATCAATGGGATTGGAGTGTCGGTTTCGTTGCACAAACCTTCAACCAACTTTGGGTAAGCCTCCTCAGTGACAGAGTCGACCAAGACACAGACGTGGGCTTGTCGGGCAGACAAGGCCTTGGTGGCTTCTCGCAAACCTCGGGCCAAACCGTCGTGGATCAAAGCCTTTCGCAAGACACCTTGCAAAGCGTCTTCAATAGACATGGCGCCTGGAGCCGATTGTTCAACGGCAACTTCGACTTCTTCGACTTGTTGAGGGACTTCTTCGTTATCGGACATTTTTGATGGTTTATTGAATGACTTCGTCGACGCAATTATATGATAGCACTCAGTCTGTGATTTTGTAAGAGAAGAAGAAGAAAAAAAAAAAGTTTGGAAAATTTGTTGATGCGCAGAGAGAAATTAAAAAAAGCCCTAATTTTGAGTGGGTTTTTGGGAGGATTGTCCGAATCGGGTAATCGAGCCCTAATAGTCACGTGATGTCACATCACGCCATTATTATTAATATTATTAATGTCCCAATCCAGAAAGACGCGTTTATTTTACACCACCCCAAACACAAACCCAAAATGGACTTTGTCAAGAGCACTGCGATTCTCACCGAGCATCTGGGCTACGCGCCCATCGCCCTCATTGACGATGTGATCAATGCGGTCAACGATATTCTGTACAAATGCACAGCTGCCATGGAGACGTTTCTCAGCGAGCGGTACGGTGCGGAGGAGGAGCCGGCTGACGAGATTGAGCTCGGCACGGCTAAACTAGAAACGCTTTTGGAAAGCGTTGTCGACCGCTGTTTCGACAAATTCGAACTGTACGTGCTGCGGAACCTGCTTATTATCCCTGGCGACTTGATCAACGGCGGCTGGGTGCGGCTGGAGCACCAACAAGGCGTGGACTTTACTACATCATCTTCTTCACAAGAAGACACTTCACTGGACGATAAACTTGTAGCTCTCCGCAACGAACTCTACCAACAGAAACACCTCAATTTTCTGCTCAAAACGCGGTGTAAAAGAAGCGCCAAACTACTAACAATGCTGGACGGGTACCGGACCTCGCTGCAGTTTCTAAATCAGCCGCACCTGGTCAGCCAAGTCGCCCCACTGAACGAGACGGTACAGTTTCTAACCCAACAAGTAACACAAATGATGCAGCAGATTGAGTCGTACAGCACGAACAACAATCTGAAAAAGCTCGAACCAACGCAGCGGGATGAGTACATTGACAAGTTTGCAAAAAGGGCGCTGCTAGATACGGTTGGGTTAAAGTCGTTTGGCGGGGGTGGTGGTGGTGGTGGTTATGATGACGGGAATGCTTTACAAGCCGAAAAGCTGGCAAATCTAATAAATTAATCACTATCGCTACTATCATCGCTGTCGTCGTACTTGACAACCTCGACCTGCTCGTCGTTGTTGCCCGCGGCGGCGGTGGTGGTATTAGTATTAGTATTAGTATCTGTATTAGGAGCAGGAGAGAACTTGGTTCGCTGATGCTTTGGACTTGGCTCAAACTCTTCGTATTGAGTCAAGTCACGGATTTGGTTGGTTAGAGTGCCTTGCACAGACACGGTTCGAGCCGAAACGTTGAACGACTTGACTGTCAATCGCAGCTTGCCGTCAATTCGATTGCCTTGGCCGTCTTGCCAGAATCCCAAGCTCTTTTCTTCATTTTCATCTTCATCGTCTTGTTCGCCGTTTGCTTCAAACAGCCAGTCGTTTGGAATGGCATCTCGTTTAATTGTAGCGTTGAATGTATCGTGGATTAGCAGACCAACATGTGACGGACTTTGTAGATTGATCCACCCTTCGAGAACGTCGCCCGGCACTGGTTTCCAGATCAACAGGTCGACCGAGATCCACAGGTATGCAAACGGGCTATCGTACATGATCTTGGCCATCTTCAGACTGGACCCGGCGTGGTAATCCTGACCGTGTAGTTGTAGGTTGTAATGCGATAGAACGACGCCGCCAGCCGGCTGGAAATATGTCATTAGAAGCGGATCCAAATGCTGTGATTTGATGCCTTCTTTCGGATCTTCAGTGAAAGCTGGCGCGATTGAAACGTAGAGGAGTGTTGATACCTTGTGGAAGCATTGCGATAGACCGTCGGCATCTTTGGCGTTTTGCTGGACTAATGCATTTCGTTGTCGTTTCAGTTGTTTGGTTAGTGGCGGCTCGGCTTTTCGTTTGTTCATTTGTGTTGTAGTGAATTATTATAAAAATTTTTTGTCAAATTTGCAAAAATTTTTGGAGCGAAAATTTTAGTGCGGCGCGCATATTTTTCAAGTCCCAAAATATTTTTTTTTTAACAACGCGGCTTTTACTTTTCTACGTTCTTTTTATTTTAGTTTTTTGGGGGGCAATTTTATGAGTTATCATTGTCACCTTATTGAGCGCCTTTAACTTTCGAAGACTGTATATCGAGATCAAGACAGAGACTGTACAGATCATGCCGGTGGTTATAGCAAACCCATAACGGCTTTCCTCCATAAAGTTTGTCAAGTTCATACCATACACTGCCGCAAAAAACGCTCCTACCGTGACACTCAGCGTGGTGATGGCAATCTTTAGTTCCATAACCATAAGCGAGTTTCGATTCGCGTCCAGCATGATGTTAGTAATCTCTTCGGTAGTTTTGAGGTCGGACATGGACTGCTCGGCTTGCTGGGCAAGTTCGTCTAGTTGTTTATAATACGCTTCAAACAGAAGTTCAACTTCTTGGTGCTCCTCTACTCGGCGAATCTTGCCATTGGAGCGTTCTGTAAGGTACATTTGGGACATGTCTTCGTCAGTATCAAGCACGCCATTGACCACGTCCCGCAGCCGTTTCGTCTTTTGCATAAACTGGGACACGCTTTTATTCTTCAACAGCAAATCTTGCAAAATTTCCTTGTCCACTTGGGTCTCCATTTTCCGCAATAGCTTGTCCAGCCCAGTCAATTGTGTCTTGAATTCGGCTTCTAGGTTGCTAACCACGCTCATCAAGATGGATTCCAGCGCCTTGTGTTCATATGGGACGTCACTGTTTCCGTTTGTGTCCAAAGATAGCTTGTTTTCTAGATTATAGAGTAACGGACCCAGTTTGTCGGCGTTTTGGTGCCCGTCTAATACCAAAACTTGATCCCGTTTAACCACCGCTTGCAGTTCTAGCAGGTTGACCAAGATGCACTTGGACCGGACCATGATGGCAGGGATGATGGACTCTCGAGTTGTCGAAATGTTGCGTAAATCGCGGGGGTTCAACCCAGCATCTTGCAGGAATGACTTTTCAGGAAACTTTTTGGACACGTCCGTCACGTTGCCTCGTGGACCCACAACCGTACAGCACACTTGGTTCGTAAAGCTGCTTGTGCTATGCCAGCGTTTCGTGATTAGCCGTCGAATCATTGTGTGTAATGAGGAAGAAATAAACAAATAAAAATAGTGACTTATAACCCTCTCCACACCGGCAGTCCGGTGTCATCACCGGCATTCCGGTACTGATCGTAGTCGCCCCGTGCGCGGGCTCTGGCGATCGTTAAAACAACATAGTGGCTTTGCACAACAACCCAGAAAGAGGTTTCCGATTACACATCTTTTTTTTCAAACCTCGGACGGCTGAAATCGGAAATCGATAAAGGACTGACGGCTTTCGTTACCATCAGCACCAACCGGGCACATGCTTTGTATAGACATTACGCCATGCTCGTCACATCTCACTGAAACTTTGGACGCCATTGCCAACGCGTCCAGTGACTTGGAAACAAGCTTGAAATTGTACGTATTCCTCACCACCACGTTCTTGTATTCTCCGCCGCGAACGTCAAACGTTTCCATCACGTCTTTTTCGTTTGGAAATGAGATTTGCGTGGTGCCTCCATCGCCACGCGAGATTAATAAATAATGGGGTGATACTAACGATTGTGCTTGGAGTGTGACCACATCGGTCTTCATAACTTCCAGTTCTTTAATCGCATCGAATAGAATCTCCCCCCTGGTGATAACCTGCTGGACCACATTCTCCTTGTCCAGCTCAATCACCACCTGCTCGTCCGGGTCAATCTCAAACGTGGCCAGTTCGCATTTTGTGGTCAGGTTCTGGCCTTCTTTAAAGTAGAGAATGAATGGGCAGCCCTCTCCTTCGTAATAAAACCGGCATATACTTGTCGTCTCGTCCTCGCTGCGGCCTTGTACAAACATTTTCATGCAGCTTGTCAACGCTTTGAGGGATATCTGTACCTGGATCACGTCAGCTTCAGAGTCAAATTCGTACAAAGTGAACAAATCAGAGAATAAAAGGAGGTGGGCCTGGCAGGTGTGGACATCCGTATCCACGCCAATCCTGATGCCTGTTTCTAGAATGTCCAATGACACTTTTCCAGCTACAGAGGACACGGCGCGGAGTAGATTGTAGATATGATTGATGCTAGTCGTCGACGCCGCGAACATTAATTTTTTTCTCCGTGTTTTTTTGGTGCTCCCAAAATGAAAAATAATTGTCGTTAATTGGGAAAAGCTCTTTTTTTTTTTTTGATTCGCGCGTGCGCATTCTATTCTGTTATCGGTTGTTGTGGCTTATATATTGTGCGGCTCAACGATTCGCCAGTGCCCGGTTTCTCAACACGCCCATGAGGTTGCAGTTTCTTAGTTACAACTATTATGCAGGGCCAGTGAAGGTGAGATATAAGTTATCGACCGCATCTACACCTCTTTTCTGGGTTCTACCTTAGCTTCTCTCGATCGACTGGTCAGGTGTGCACTATAGATATAGTACTAGCATTGTTTGATAAGTGAAAAACAGACACTGAGAGAGGCGTTGTGATTCAAGCGCCTTGTAGTAATTAAAATAGCTAATCCAAGCGGTTCCGGCTAAACCAAAACTGCGCGACTATCGAGATCGAGATCTCGCGGGAACACCTGGATATTAATGAGGTCTGTGCATACGTTGACTTTGACTTTGACAATGTGCCGAGACATCCAATGCCAACACTCCACCTGGTCGTAATCTTCATTGTCGGACTCGTTGTCAGACTCGGCGGGGGTATTGACGCGAATTGACGCGCATGCTGGGTGCCGGTATGCGAACGTGTTTGTGGTTGAGAGTGAGTTGCAACAAATAAGTTAGTGTTTGGTGGTACATATATATAGGAGCTAGTGTCGTCAATATTGCCAGTGAACAGTGATACTTCACCCAGATCGATGACCTGCACAATCCGCCGTTTGGAAAGTTTTCCAGGTCAATCAACAAAATGATGCGACAATCCAGGATCCAGAAACGCTTCGTACGTTCTCAACAGTCGTCAATATGTTGAGGCTGGCTTCAACCTCCATACTACAATCATTTTTTTTTTTTTTTTTTTTTTGGTTTTTTTATTAAATATTAAAAACTATATAATAAAATCATAATCAATAAGGAATATACGTTACTGGAGGGAAAGCTCAAAGGCTGAAAAAACCCCTAGAGAAACAATTAGCCAGGCTCCAAAGGCACGGCGAGCGCGTCGGTGAAATAACCAATACACATCGCCAAGTTCGCCCGCCATAACTGAGCGGACAAAATCAAGCATAATTTGCTTCTCGTCCTCTAAGGACGTGTATAAAGTGGTAAAGAGGTAAAGAGGTAGGCCTTGACGATTTCCTGGATACAGAGCACAAAACGCGCGATCTGTAGCCCGTCTGATATCGAAGGTGCCAATGGAAGAATTGGGAAATGCGGAGAGGACCAGACACGGGGTAGGTGCTCTGCCATAGAAATATGGTCACGGGACACTGAAGAAAGTTGTGTGACTGGCAGTCCTCAGCCTCATGGCATATCACGCATGTGGTCGCGATTCTTATGGTCTTCCGGGTTGTTTGGATTCGTCACCCACAAAGGTTGGTCTTGGGGGTCATCCGCCGCCCAGGCCGCCCAGGTTGTTGGCACTACTCGCAGGTAGGCCTCGCCGTGCCGATTCCAGTATCGTAAGCTCTCGTCGCTGAGACCGGCCTGCTCCGGCATCGTATCCAAGAAAGGCGAGGAAGAGATCCACTGGACCGGGTCGAACAAGTGGTAGAAATTCCGCTTGTCCGCAAAGAGCCAGTATCGTGAGATTCTGTCTAGTCCCTTCCCGGGCCCTTGCCATAGCGTCCTCGCGTGCGGAAATAACAGTAAACCCCTTGTCAAGATACTTTTGCTGCTCTTTAGCCAAGACTAGTGTGCGAGCAAAAGATGGAGTTTGGAGCAAAAGCCAAATGCGTTTGGCCCGCGTGCCTTTGAGCTTGATGGGTAAACCCCACAAGCCAAACCCTCCAGCCGCAAGCGGTGCATAAAGCAACTTGTGCGGCGGTAGGCCCCGGTCTCCAGATTGAACGAATCACCGGATCTCGTCGGTCAGGCGTTGGATCATGGCGTCAGGCGCAGGCAGGAAACGGTCATGGTAAATGAGCATTGACATCATATACGTATTTGCTACCCAGCAGCGGGCTGTGAGTGGCAGTTCATGCGTTGGGATCATGCGCATCCGTTTGACCAGATTCTGTTCCATGACCGGCCATGGGTTGTTGAGCTCCAAGACTTGCGGCTTGCCGATACGAATACCCAGCAAGGTAAAGTACGTCCTGTCCAGGTCCACCATTTGCGCGGCGGCAAAAGTGGGGGTGGGGGGCAGCCCACCGGCTTACCGACGAAACCATTCACGGCAATCCGTGCAGTGGTGTCAGTGAGGGTGGCCATGATCAACTTGATGAAAGACTGTGGGAAGCGGTAGTGTTGCAAGACTGCCTTGATAAAAGGCCGGGTTGGGCGATCGTAAGCCTTTTCAAAATCTATAGGGAGGCCATAAACCCCTCAAGATTGGCATGGACAATCGCTTCCTGCTGTTTGCTCGCGAAGCGGCCCTGGGACCAGCTCTCGTTTGCGGCAGCCACTAGAATGTTTCCTAGGCGCTTCCAGTGTTTCTTGTAGTGCTGAATCGGCAAGCCATCCGAGCCCGGAGTCTTGCGATTGGAACATTTCCGTAACGCAGCCTGCAATTCATCCTTGGTGAACGCTGCAGACATGTCTGCCGCGTCCACTGACGAGATGCGACAGTCCTGGGGCATGGCCCCCCCAGAATCCGTGTAAGCGCTTGTTGATCCGGTTGGGCTTCCGTCTTCAATATTAGACGTGTAGTCTACATATTGGTCTTTAATGGTAAACAACCCAACTCTAGTAGGTGTAAAGCAATTTTCTTACCGGTGGTTTAGATCCCATGGCTCCTCATCCTGTATTTGATCAGTTACACAGTGCGACACGACTTGACTTTTTGGACCAATTCCACAAATCCTGTTGGTAGCCTTTGCCTTCTTAAATAGTCCACCTGAGTTAAAATAAGCCTTTTCTCTTGCATATAATATTGCTTCATATCGTCACTAGACAGGTCATGACGAATATGTCGCTTTCGCAGGGATTTCTCTTCAACAGAGAAACGGGACCAGTTGTACTGGCCGGGGTGAGCACATTCCAGTTCAGTCAAGGTACCAACGTTGGCGACGACTCCTCGGTAGTTGATTCTTTGAAGAACTCATCGACGTTTGTACAATAAAGTGTCTGTTCGTGTTGTAGTCTAGTGCATACTGCAACGGACACGTAATAGGTGTAAAACACGGTTTGGAACTATACCATCCATGACGCACTAAGTGATTAGGGTACCCATTCCCAAATATTAACAAGGTACCACAGCGCTGGGCGACGTCCCTCAATTGCTCATTGTTGGTACATACTGCCGCGCTAATGCACAAAAACTGACAAATCCCGCACCTGCAATCTAAACACAACACGGTCATGTTTCCTTTAGGCCCCTCTAAAATTTTTGAACGCTTGTGAACCCTTCTGTGAAAAGAGCTGAGCATTAGGGTTAAGGATATCAATTTTGTATACAACTTTTTAAAACGACCAGGCTAACTAACAGCAATATTGCAAACTAATATTTATCAAGTGAGCTGCTCTTTTTCGAGGGAAAAACTCGAGCTAGAATCCCACTTGTCCTCCTTCTCGTTGAGGGTCCTTCGAACATAATGCGCTATTCGAGCGATTTTTTCAGCTCGAGCGGCTTTAGATTCACCAGGTGCGGTAGGGCAGTCCTCTGCCGGACACATGCTACACGTGAATACGTTCTTTAACCAGTGCGGGAAGCTCATCTTTTCAATTTTAAATGGCGTGTGTGGTATAGCTTTAAGACGGTGTTATAGTAGGATTGAATTTTAGCGAGAAACAGCCCTCTATTTATACGGTTCTCTTAAACTAGTATATACCCACAGTCTGTTTGATCAGCGCAATGCTCAGGGAAAGGAAGAAAAAAGATCTGCAGTGTTGTAAATTAATCATACGTGCCGCGATTTTCAATTCCCGAAAAGGATATTGTCTCAGACTTTTTGTCATCCACGCGTGTGCTGAGTTAACAACTGACCGGTTCGAACTTTTACTACTGCATTGGGAAAGCTCTTTTTTAGTGGCCCCGAGGATGGTACAAAACACCAGCTGTATATTTCGAATAAAACCTTTGAACTGATAATCCCCGGATTGGCGCAATGTTGATTAATAATAATACGGTACCCACTCCCCGCTGGTTCGAACGTGGTATATACAACGCCCTTATATACGAATATTGCAAGCCACTTCTTTATTGCGGGTACATCCGGATCATGGGGTTCTAGCAAAAGACCGCGGTGCGGCTTTAATATCCGCCCCGCGCTGACTAATCAATACATACCTTGCTGACCAAACCCTTCATCAATTGGGAGCTTCGTTTTTCACCCAATTATTTTGTTTCTTCAAACATTAATGAACCGAAAAAGGACTCCGTGGGTGATAGCGGCCGCGTCAGCAGCCATCGCATTAGGCGTATACATTTACAAAACGTCAACATCTAAATCTACAGCTGGGCCTCCCCGCATCATCACAGTCCGGTCATCCTCGCAAGTTTCCTTGGTCGTCAACAAGAGCATAATCGGCCAGGCACTCCCATTCGAGCTATTCTTGCAAAAGTTTCCAAACCTCACTATTATCGTCTGCCCAGATGTCGACGAGCATACAATGGCACACCTCAATGCGCAGATCCCACCGGCACATTCATTTAAAATCATCCCATGCGAGACGGTGGTTGGTATAACCCACGTTCTTAAACATTTACGCTCCGATCAGGTCATTTTAGCACCCAATGTGTTTGTTAAACAGCAAGATATAGGCCAGTTTGTAGGCAGTGTGATCCAGCTCTTTGACGATGAGGCATCGCTCGACGACCAGATCAGGCATATCCTCGGCTAAATCTTGTCAACCAGCCAATGCCATTCGGACCGCCGTTTGGCCGGTTTGCGTTTTGTTAGCATGGCGACTCGTTTAACCACGCCGAGCTTTTTGTAATTATACACAGACACAACGACAGACACACCGGCGATGAACGCCGTAACTGCTACAAACCCATACGGGCTCTCCTCGATGAAATTCTCCAAGTTCATGCCGTACAATGCGGCAAAGAACATTCCTACTGTAAACCCAAGCGTGCCGATTGTAATTTTCAACTCCATCAACATGAGCGAGTTTCGGTTCGCGTCCAGCATAATGTTTGTAATCTCCTCGGTGGTTTTGACGTTGGTCATGACCCGTTCCGCTTGCTGGACAATCTCATCAAGCTGTTTATAATAAGCCTCAAGGAGGAGTTCCACCTCGGCGTGGTCGTCATCCTCTCTCATGCGGTTATTGAACCGTTCGGTAAGGTACATTGCCGACATGTCCTCGTCCGTGTCGAGTATATCATTCAACACGTCTCGGACAAGCTTGGTTTTTTGTAGGAAAAGCGACACGCTCTTGCTTTTCAGTAAAAGGTGTTTGAGAAGGTGGCGGTCTACGTGGTCCTCCAGGTGGTACAAAATCTTGTTCAATGCGGTCAGCTGGGATTTCAGCTCCACTTCAAGACTGCTCACCGCGTTCATAAGGATGGACTCGAGAGCGCGAAGTTCGTACGGGATTGACCCACCATTCTCTTTCATAAATGACGGCTCTTTGGCCGATAATTTGTTCTCAAGGTCGTATAAAAGAACGCCCAGTTTCTCAGTGTCTTGGTTTTCGTCGAGGATCAACACTTCGTTGCGTTTGATAACGGCTTGGAGTTCCAGCAGATTGACCAGGATGGAGTTGGACCGCACCATGATGGCCGGGATGATCGACACTTTGGCGGTGGAAATGTTGCGAAGATCGCGTGGGTGTAGACCAGTCTCCTGCAGAAACGTAGCCCGCGGGTACTTTTTGGAGATGGCCGTTACGTTCCCTTGTGATCCCAGTACCGTGCAACTCACCTGACTGTTCATATTCCTGGGACTCTGGAAGTTGTATTTGTCTGACGACCTGGCGTAGTTGTATGTGCTTTGGCATCGTAATAACACCCGGCGTCTAAACATTTGCGTGGGTGAAAAAAGAAGGAAGAAAAAAATGTTATTGGGAAAAGAAAAAAAAGGGAGTTAAGCGCGCGTCTAATCTTTTTTGAAGCGGGATCGGAGCCCCGTTCTCTCTCAACTGGTTAAGAGCTTTACGAGGAATTATTGGTCTATTGAACTTTGCTTTCTAGGCTTATACAGCTCTAGTTGAAAAACTTGCGGGTCTCAGAGGGGCCAAAGACGGCAGACCGGATGGCAGGCAAGGAGCTTTCACCTAGCAGCTTCAATCGCTCGTCAAGGGTGTTGTTGACCTCAATCTTGCCAGACTTGTTTGTTACAACCACGCCGCCAGCCAGTCCGCTGGCTAGATAATTGCCAGACACGTTAATCTCGCACTTGATCCCAGACAGCTTCTCAAACGAGCTTGCGGCATCTGGGATGGCCTTGTTGACGCTGTCGACGTCTTCTTTACGCACCTGCACGCTGACCTGATCCTCCATCAATGCGACAAGACCTTCCTCAATCAACCCCTTGAGGACGGTTTGGTACTCTGGTTTCTTGGATGCCCCCTTCAATTGGGTGGAGGCATCTTCAACAAGGTTGGTGAGCACGTCGTCACGGGCAGCCAGCACCTTCAACCGGGTCTTGTTGGCGACGGAGGATTTTTGGATTTGCTGGGCTAGCGACGCTTGTTTGTACTTTCGTTCGTAGAGTTGGTCAATCGACGCAGTCTCGGAGCGCACAATCTTGGCCTTTTCAATCTCGTACTCTTCGTTGGCCTTTTGTTCAACCTCCTTGGACTTTTCGTCGGCCTCCCGTTTGATGAACTCCACCATCTTGGACAGTTCTTGTTGCACTTGGTTGTCTTCCATTTTGTGTTGTTGTTGTTTGTTTGTTAGTGTTGTTGTGGAGGGAAAAAGGGAGAAATGTGTGACGGTGGAGGCTTTTTTCTTTCTTTCTTCTGTTGGGAGGAATCCCAAATACACACAAATTGGTTGCCGATCGGGAGGGATCGGGCAATGGTTTTGTGTCGACACGGTTGATCAAGTAGAGCGAACCAACCGAGAAGTGTGTGTGAGAGTGTAAGAGCTGGTTTGTCTACAATTAGCCAAACATATAAACACAGAATACATTAATTCAGGTTTTGCTGCAGACTCTGAGAAGGAGGCCGAGTCGAGCTGGAGTGGCCAGTACACGTCGCCAAGATCTGCACTAGGACTAGGGCCCCCCGGGGCTGTTCGCTGTTCCACCTGTCGTCGTCGTCGTCTCCCAGAAATCAATCACGACCAGCCGTCTATTACTCTCATTGAGCCGCACACTTTGTGAAACCGCATTTGGGAGCAATGTGGACACCACTCCACCGCGCGCGCGCACGCCGCACTGAGAAAAAAACTTTTGAAACAAACGGTGGACATTTCGCCCTAACAATGCTGATCGACGGAAACACAATTTTTTTCTTCTCCCTCACACACACACACACACAGCTAAATAATAACGAATTGAATGAGGCTGACACTAGCCAAGTATGCCCGAGCCGAGTCATCGTCGTCGTCGTTGAGACGGATCCAAGCCCAAACCCAGCAACAAGTCAACGCGGTGGGCATTCAACAACTAGCACCATCGATGCGAGACCGGGTATTTGGTCGCACGGCGGCGCGGATTGCCTCAACGCAAGACGTTGAGTTGGCACAAGACCACTTGTCGTACAACAACCTGCTGGGTAAAAAGACCAGCCGTGCGGCGTCGGTGGACTTCCCCCTACCCAAGCTCCAAGGATCGACCCTGGACGAGCATTTCTACAGACTGGGGAGAGACGTTTCAGAGCCGTACCTCACCAACCTCAAGACCTTTACCACGATACCACCCCAACCTACTAAATGGGTCAAACAATCCGGTTGGACTAGATATGGCGTAGACGGCACAGTGACGAAAGTGGACTGCCCGGACGAGCCTGCGCTGGTATTTGACGTTGAAGTTTTGTACAAGATTCACGACTATGCAGTTATGGCCACCGCTTGTTCGTCCACGGCGTGGTACGCGTGGATTTCCCCATGGCTGCTCAAAGAAACAGAAACCTATGCGCATCTGGTCCCGGTCAACCGTAAAACGTCACAAAACGTGGTTGTAGGTCATAATGTTGGGTACGATCGAAAACGCGTAAAAGAGGAATACCATCTTGACCGAAGCGGGAGTTTTTACCTCGACACCATGTCTCTTCATATCGCTGTCAATGGGATGTGTTCGAGACAGCGGCCGACGTGGCTCAAGATGAATAAACAACGGAATGAAAATACCGACGCGTTTGAAGACGAGGTGGCCGAAAACCCCTGGTTCAGCCGCAGTGCCATGAACGGACTGGCCGATGTTGCGCATCTCCACTGCGGCATCACCCTAGACAAGGCGAAACGCGACGCGTTTGGCGAGTACTCACGCGAACAGGTGGTTGACGAGCTACAAGACCTCATGTCGTACTGCGCAAGAGACGTATCCACCACATTTGCCGTCCTGAAAAAAGTCCTGCCTGCTTTTCTTCACGTGTGCCCTCACCCCGTCAGTTTTGCTGGGTTGAAGGAAATGTCGGGCATGTTCCTTCCCATCAATGAAAAATGGGAACAGTACGTGACAAATACAGAGAATATATACCAAGAATCCACACAAATGATCTACGACCAGCTTAAACAGTTGGCAAACGAGGCCGTTGCGTTGAAAGACGACCCTCAAAAGTTTATGGCCGATCCGTGGCTATCACAACTCGACTGGGGTATTAAACCTATTAAAATGTTGAAAGGGACGGGGAAACCAGGTACTAGGCAGAAAATGCCGGGCATGCCGAACTGGTACAAGTCGTTGTTTGCAAGCGCCACCAAACCCATGAACCTGTCGGCGCGGTCACGCCTCGCGCCGCTCCTCCTGCGGCTGCAGTGGGACGGGAATCCGCTCATTTGGACAGATGTGTTTGGATGGGTATTCGCCACGTCCAAACGCAACCAGAGTAAATACGAAAAGATGAACTATGTGCTTTGTGACATGAGTTTGGAAAACCTTTCATACCGGACTGAACAACAGAAGCGCTTGTTGTATTTCAAAGTGCCACATAAAGACGGGCCAAACTCGCGCTGCGTCTCGCCCATGGCGAAGGGCTACATTACGTATTTTGAGCAGGGTATTTTGTCATCCGAGTTTGAACTGGCCAAGGAGGCTATCCGGTTAAACTCCCAAAACTCGTACTGGACTGCAGCTCGCGAGCGTGTTTTTAAACAAATGCCGGTGTACACCGATACTGTAGACATGGGAATGAAGCCTGACAACAGTAAAGGTGGCCAGAAACTGGGTATGATTATTCCGCGGCTCATCCCGATGGGTACAATCACGAGACGCGCTGTGGAGGACACGTGGCTGACTGCTTCCAACGCGAAAAAGAACCGCGTCGGCTCCGAGCTCAAGGCCATGGTACAAGCCCCGCCGGGGTACAAGTTTGTTGGCGCGGATGTCGACTCTGAAGAGCTATGGATTGCTAGTCTAATTGGGGATTCGCTATTTGGAATTCACGGCGGGACTGCTCTTGGATGGATGACGTTGGAAGGGACAAAAGGCGAGGGAACTGATCTTCACAGCAAGACTGCCAAAATCTTGGGCATCTCTCGTAACGAGGCCAAGATTTTTAACTATGGGCGGATTTATGGGGCTGGGTTGAAGTTTGCGTCCACTCTACTCCGCCAGTTTAATCCTCTTCTTTCAGTTGAAGAGGCGAACCAGACCGCGTCTAAGCTTTATGAAGCCACAAAGGGGATAAAGACAAGAATGAAGGGGTTTGATGTTAAACAGTTTTGGCGTGGTGGCAGTGAGTCGGTTGTGTTTAATAGACTGGAAGATTTGGCCGAGCAGGAGACGCCCCGTACGCCTGTTCTCGGTGCTGCCATCACTGAAGCATTAACGAAACGGAATCTAGGGACTGGTTCCAACTTCCTCACTTCCCGTATCAACTGGTCCATCCAAAGCTCTGGGGTGGACTATCTGCATTTACTAGCCACGTCCATGAACTACCTCATTCGGCGGTATAACATTGACGCGAGACTGGCCATTACAGTCCATGACGAGATTCGGTACATGGTGAAGGAAAAGGATGCGTACAAGGCGGCGCTGGCGTTGCAGATTTCGAACCTGTGGACCCGTGCCATGTTTTGTCAGCAGCTTGGAATTGATAACGTTCCTCAATCTGTGGCGTTTTTCTCCCTGGTTGATATCGACCATGTGATGCGGAAAGAGGTTGACTTGGATTGCGTCACTCCTTCCCATCCCGATCCTATCGCGCCTGGCGAGGCAATTGATATTGAGGCATTGTTGAAGAAGCCTGGGAATGGGAAGCTGGGTGGTGAAAAGAAAGGGTTCAAGCTCGTGGAGTGTAGCTATCCGGCGAAACCCAAATCGGTCGAGCTTGGCCAAGAGCAGACGGAGCTGAATAGACAGTTTCTGAAAGCTCAAATCTCGCCTGATTCGGGCGAGGCTAAGCAGATTGCTAAACAAGTGCGCAAAATTAAAGGCATCAAGCCCCAAAAGATTATCAAGCCGCCGCTATCCCCCAACGTGTTTATGGACCTTGACACGATTAAAGAACTGAACACGGCCAGCTCAGAGTTTTGGGTGGATAACGATTATACTAGCGTGCAGCATGTCGCTCGCCAGCAGCCAATCCATGCCCGTCTAGCCAAACGTGTATATAGATGATTATTTATTAAAAAACAGTTACTACTACTAGTTATTCTTTCTGGCCAAATACCTCTCCTTGGCAGCTTCAATAGACGTTTTTTTCAGGTTTGACGATTTCAAAGACTCGACGATTTCACGTCGTCTTTTCAGTTTCAATTCTTCTTGTTTTTGTGTTTGTTCTTGGATTTGGCGTTCAATGTCTTGTGATTCGTTGCGGCGGGGGTGTTTGGTGGAGGCAGATTGGGTGTAATTAGCACTGTTCAGCCCTGCCGAGAGATGCGGTTCTTGTTCTTGTTCATCATCATCCTTGTGCTCGCCAATCTGCTGCTTCCACATGCTATTAAAAAACCCCCTCGAGTCACCTCTCTTTTCTTGGTCCTTTTGTTCTTCTTCCCGCTTTGCTTGCTCCATCTCAGCTCGTTTGGTCTTGTACCCGGTAGTTACAAACTCATCAACACCTTTAAACTCGTCGCCTTCATTTTCCCGTTCTCGTTTGATCTTTGTATCTTGCGCACGTAGTCGATCTTTATCTCGTAATTCTTTTGCCCGTCTAAACTTTTCAATATACTTGCTCTACGGTTTGTTAGTTTTGTTTCCTTCTTTTTTTGGCAAGACATACCGAGCGGTCTAAAGTGTCGTTTGATTTCACGGCTGGACCTTTCATTTCGTCATACACTTGGTCATATTCAAACGTTTGGATTACCGGTTGTTCATGTTCATGTTCACTAGGAATGAGCTGCTGTCTTGTACTTGTTTCCTCCTTACCGTCATCACTACTCGACTCGTAGTCAAACATATCTTTCGGTCCATCCTTTTTGGCAATCGCGTTTTGCAAGTTTACAGGTTTCTGGGGTTTAGTGGGCGGGGCTTTTGCCAGGTTGATGTTGATACCACGGCTTGGCGACGACAATGTTGAGTTGCTTCGGTTGACGATATCACGACGGCCACCAAACACTACGCCTTCCGAGCCCTGGCTCGCCCCGTCCATGTACCCGTACTGACGAGTATTCCACGCGGGGATATTCGCGCCGGTGTTTTTAAACCCGCCTTTCCTCTGGGTTTGAGACGTCAGCTTTGGTCCAATTACTGGGATATTTTCAGGGTCTTTTTGGTGAGCGTGCCTAGTCAATGACCGAATAGTAATCGCAACCTGGCTGGGGTTGTTCATCTCGTGAAGATCGACAGTCTCAAACAGTTCATAATGAGGCACCCCGAGTTTCTCGCACGCCCCTAGAAACCCGGAGATGTTTTCCCGCTGCACAAACGGCATTTTGGACTGCTTGAATCGGACCATATTCGGTTCAATCTTGTCAATCACCTTGCACAGCACCACACCGTCACGAAGCTCCTCCATAACGTTCTCACCAAGCTCGATACCTAGTACCTGTTCAATCCATTGCTTTATCTACGTTTTGTGGTTAGTTTGAATGTTTCAACTCTACATACATCGTCAGTGTCCATTGTTTGTTATTGTGTTGACGTTAAAAAACTCCCAATGTTTTTTTTTTTTTATTTATTTTTTTTCGGGAAATTTGAACACCACAACAAAAAAAACCAAACCCATGTCACGATTGGCTGAGTTAGTCCTGTCGGTGCCCATGGACCAGCTAGAGCTGGATGAACAGGAGCTGAGGGCATACCCGAGATGGTACACCGATCTGTTGTTACGGAAAGGGAATGAGGAGATTAGAGTGGACGACCTCATGACCTTTCTGGGCAACTTTCTGACTGCATCACAGCGCCGCCAACTGCTCTCAGCGACCGGCAATGAGCTTACGACTCTAGACCCTTCTCAGTTCTATGCGTTTGTGAGGCTCGCATCGCACATTTTGGAGGGCCATGAGCTTGAGGAGCATTTGATATACCAGCCAAGCCCCGTGCCACAGCCCCGTTCGATTCTGGCGTCCCGGAAGCGTAAACTGGACACTGGATCGTCATCGCCATCGCCATCACCATCGCCCAATAGCAGCAACCCGTTTAGAAAACAGAAACCGCTCGATATAGACTCGTTTACTACTTTTATTCTGACTGGGAATAGACCCGGTAGTGAGCCGCCCCCATCGTCGTCGTCAGTGAAGAAGAAAAAGAAGCAGGTGACGTTCAATAGCTCGCCGATGGTCTCGCAGGCGGCGGGCAGGAGCATGGATGAGCTAATGAGACAGCGCGGTATGAACGCGCCGGCTCCAATGTACCATCCAATGCCAACGCCTGGGCCGCCGCCGGTGGTTCAAGTTGACGAACCGGATGAGGAGGTTGAGATTGACACGTCTAGTTTTCAGAATGTGAATATTGACAGCGTGCTGCATCATGGCACGTCGAACGTGGCGCCAACTCCTGAGCATATACCTTCCTACTCGCCATCTCCTTCACCTTCACCTCAGCCGCAGTTTGAGCCGCAGCAACAAATTCTGAACAGTTTTGTACCGTTACAGCCTACCCCAACTGGTTCGTCAGTCCCGTCCATCAACTTGACTCCGCATCAGCAGTTTCTACAAACTATGAGTCCAAAGAGTTCTACTCCTCCTCCACCTCCACCGCCGCGAAACAATTTGCATCCGGACTCAATCCCGCCACCGCCGCCGCCTCCACCACGTAGAAACGTTCATTCAGGTAGTTATGCTAGGCCACAGCCGAACGCGCCGCCGCCGCCGCCTCCTCCACCGAGAAGTAGAGCGTCATCATCGCCAATACCACCGCCGCCGCCACCGCAGCAGCAGCAGAGCGCATCGTCCACGCCAGACCTCTTGGCTGATTTAAAAGCATTACAAGCGGAAGTAGATAGACTACGACATCAATAGAATGTTTTATTATTCCATTACCAAAGCACTGGGTGAGCCGCTTACATAATCCGACGTGCTCCTCTTAAGAATTCTCATTTGGGCAAAACCAAAACAAAACAAAACAAACACAAAAATTCAAAACAACCTTCTCTCTTGAACGTTTTCATCACTTTTCCTTACTTTCAAAGGGCCAAATGTTAAAATTCTTATGGAGCAACAATACGTCGAACCGAACGAGCAAGAACAGTCCAGTCGCGATACCGACATATAAACAAGGCGAGGGGGAGGACCGAGTGGACTTGCAAATCAAAGCTCTGGCATATATATTCCGGAGATGCGACATTGAGCATGCAAAGCCGTTCAACAAGTTTCAAGTCCAGCCGGCCGCTACAATACAAAGCGAAAAGCTCGACTATCTGTTCAATCTCGACGGGTTTGAGCAGTTATTGGATAGAGATGAGCACCGGGTGTTAATTGACTGGCATAAAAACAAGTTCCGCTCGTTATGCATTCTCAGCGAGCATCCAAAAGAGATGGACGGGTTGCCAGACATGATGAATGCCAATTTTGGGTTTGTAGTGCTGCCGAGCGGGGCTGGTGATTCAGAGTATATTGAGACACTGGCCAACTCGTATATTTATATTGAGCATCAGGTTGGCATGGACACCCGGCGGCGGATTGTAAAAAACTCGCTGGAGTTGATACGTGGGGGGTCATCGCGAAAACTATCAAAGAACGATCGCGCACATATCATCAAAAGCTACGTCAACAAACTCGCCGTGGAGGTGCAAGTGGACCGGCTATACCGAGGCACACTCCGCGCAAAGAAACATGAAAACAACAGCCCAGCTTCAAGCCCCGAAAAGAAGCCAAGCAGCCCACGCAAACTACCCGTCATCCCCCCGCCAAATAACCAGCTCAAAACGTACAAAAGCGCGGGGAATCTCAAGAAACAACGGCCAGAAAGCCCAGTGCGGCAGTATATTGAGTCCACCCCGCCAAACCAGCCCACCGTGCCACGTCTCTTGACCAAATCTTCAAACCCAAACTTTAACAAACTGCCAATCCCCGTCCTGCCTCCATCGCCCACAAAGACGAGTATGGCTAGCAACCCAACCGAGGAGAATAAAGAGCTCAAAGCCCAGGCCCGGATTGCAGTCTCGAATAGATTAGGCCGTGAACGGCGCGCATTGAAATTGTTAATTAAGCAGTAGCCTCTTTCTCATAATCAGTAATATTACGGCGTTGTTAAATAGGACGACCAGTGGCCGTCTTGTGCTCCCACTTTTCCCGAATGTCTCTAGGAGGCGGCCGATCAGTGATTGTTGGGGTGGATTGTTTACGAGACTTGCGGCCAATCCCAGGCTCCTTCCCGAGCAACTGGTCTCTACCGTTTTGAGACGTGAACGGCAAGTATTTCAAGTTGTGCGACAAGAAGGACCGGCCCTTGGCGGGTGCCATGCCAAAAAACCAAAAAAACTTTGATTGCTTGTTAACCTCATTCTCACTGTATTCAGAACTGAACAATGTGGATAGTGACGACGATTCTTTACTCTTTGTGGAGATTGAGACTGGGTTCTTGTCGGTTTGATACGTGTAGTTCAAAATCTCCGCCGTCTGGACCGTATCTCTCTCTCTCCGCAGTGCCAGCACCACCTTATCCTCGTTTTCACGAGCCAGACCAGACAAGTTCATAATCACGACAATCAAACCCACGGGGAGGTAGCCCAACAACCCTACCATTGGTATCGGCGAGTCGACATTGAACGGAGAAAAGTCGTATTGGAATACAAACAAGAGGTGGAAAGCGAGCAGTGCGGCGAGGCATGTCAACACGGCAGGAATGACAAGGGGCACTCGGGGTACCTTGTAATAGATGCGGGTTACCACAATCTGCGCGCATGTCTGCAACCACGCTAATACCCCAAACATTACCCCAATCTTCCATCTCGAGTCCAACGCGGTATAGTTCATCGCGTTCCAATTCCGCAACACGGTCAGGCAGAAACACAACAACCCGAATAAATAAAACACAAGCGGCATGAACAAATGCACCTTGCTTCTTACCCCATCATGCCTGAACCGAAACGGGTCTTCATCGTCTTGTTTACGTTCTTCAAACGCGCCCCAGTGCCGTGTCAGTTCCCACACTGCAGCAAGGCATATAGGCAAGGTGGAACAGTATAACGCCCCGTACGCCGTCAACGACCCTCCCATGATATAGTCCCTGTCCAGGTCGATTGAGAAAAACCCGGCAAGGCCAGACACGGCTTGGAGAACGAGCAGCCAGTACCACTGCCATTTGCGGCTGTACCGGCGGAAGTTCTTCTTTTCTCGAAGATACGACCGGCCGTGTTTACGTAGCGAGAAGAGAGTGAGTGGGATCAACACCACCATGAGGATTGCCCATGCCATCCCGACACCGCCGCGAGTCTGGACAGGGTAGAGAGGCTGGTCGCATGCCGTGCTGTTGTAAAACGTACCATTTTCAAACAAAATTGGTTGATACTTTCCAAAAGTTAGATAACAGTTTGTGGCGTTTGAAACAGTCCCGTTCTTGTTATATAGTTTATACCCAAACTGTTCTAAAGTGGTTTGGTTGTAGTTTTCGTGCACTGGCCCGTCCATTTTTATTAATGTCAAGTAATGGTCAAGACTTGAATTTTGTTGATTCCTTGTTTCGGTTCATTAGGAGGGGGGGAGAGGGGGACAAGGACTGTTTTTTTTTTTTTTTTTTTTTAATTCAACACCAAACCTTTTTTTCTTCTCTCTCCGCTGCGGCTCAGTAATAAATGTACGTGCGGCGGGGCTTACAAGCCATCAAAGTTGGGCACGCGTATGAACGTATGAATGTGTAATTCACAGAACAGCTCGGCCAGAAGGGGTTACCCTGCCTGCCATATATAACAACCCCTTGAGACAAAAAAACTTTTTTCCTTCTTCATCTTCATCTTCAGTCAATAATTTCAATTGATATGGTTCCGATTTCTCCTTTTCCAGTAAATAGTTTCCAAAACAGGCACATTCGAAGACCCTCGCGTACGATTCACCGTGACTCGGGGGTTCAAAGATGCGCCGAGATCAAAAGCTTCATATACCTCGGCCAGTATTCAATGTTGTGCGCTTTATTTTCGGTGGCGCACTGGCAGGGAAGAAAACCTCCGAGGGACATCCGATGTAATCATAAAACAATAAACCCCTCTTCTTCCATCTCTTCCATCTCTTCCCCAACCACCTCACAATGAAGAAATTTGCGTACATTTTGTCTGCTGCTCGTACCCCAATCGGCAACTTCCAAGGCTCGTTAAAGACCAAAACTGCTGCGGAATTGGGGGCTGTTGCTTCAAAGGCTGCCGTCGAACGAGCCGGGATCAAGCCGGAACATGTTGAAGATTGCTACTTTGGGCAAGTCTTGCAAGCGAATGTGGGCCAAGCACCGGCTCGTCAAGTCGTTATCAAGACTGGTCTGCCAGAGACATGCGAAGCCACCACCATCAACAAGGTCTGCGCGAGTGGGTTGAAAGCGGTGAGTTTGGCGACTCAGGCTATTCAAACCGGCGACCGGGATGTGGTGCTGGCTGGAGGTACTGAAAGCATGTCAAACACTCCGTACTACATTCCCCGAAACATGGGGTTTGGCCATCAACAGGTCAAAGATTCCATCGTCAATGACGGGCTGTGGGATGTTTATAACCAAATCCACATGGGCTCATGCTGCGAAAACACAAACAAGCGGGAAAACATTACCCGTCAAGACCAAGACGAGTTTGCCATTGAGTCGTATAAACGGGCGACTGAAGCTACCAAAGCTGGTCTATTCACTGACGAGATTGCCCCGGTCACTGTAAAGTCCAAGAAAACCGAGGTTCAAGTCACTGAGGATGAATCGCCGTCAAGTGTCAAGTACGAAACGATCCCAAAGCTACGAGCCGCGTTTGAAAAGGACGGGACCGTCACCGCCGCCAACGCTTCATCGCTGAACGACGGTGCTGCCGCGTTGATTGTGGCTTCTGGCGAACGTGCAATTGAGCTGCACGCAAACGTGCTGGGTAAGGTCATTTCCTACGCCGATGCCGCAGTCGCTCCAATTGATTTCACCATTGCCCCGTCCAAAGCAATCCCAATTGCTTTGAAACGGGCTGGGCTGACCAAACACGACGTGGCAAAGTGGGAGCTCAACGAAGCCTTTGCGGGTGTGTCCATCGCCAACAATAAGATTCTGGGACTGGATGCGTCCAAGGTGAATACCAAAGGCGGCGCCGTTGCGTTGGGCCACCCAATTGGCGCATCTGGCGCACGAATCTTGGTCACCTTGTTGCACAATTTGAAGGAAGGTGAGTACGGTGTAGCTGGGATTTGCAACGGTGGGGGTGCGGCCACTGCTGTCGTTGTTCAACGAACCTCAAAGGTTGACGAACCGTCTGCCAAGTTGTAATTAAGTATATAATAATTTTACGGAAACAATGCACCTCCATTGGCACAAACAACGTCGCCATTGATCCACCGTGACTTTTCCTCGCTTAAAAACGCAACGATATCGGCAATGTCTTGTGCAGTGGCCCGACGACCGCCGGCAGCTGGCTGTAGCCGGCTAAAGATGAGCGATTCCATCTCGTCGGTGACTCCATTGAACATGTCCGTGTCGACCGGGCCTGGGTTGATGCAGTTTACAGTGATGCCGTACTTTGGGCCGAGCTCGTTGGCCCACACCTTTGTCAACCCTTCAACGCCGGCTTTGGCGGCGGCGTACGCGGTTTGATTCTCAAACCCAAGGCGAGAAGACACGGAAGACGTGTTGACGATTCGCCCGCCGCCTTGTTTAGGCAAGTGTGGCAGCACCGCTTTCGTTAAAAAGATGACCCCGCGGATATTAACGTCCATCGTCTTTTCATATGTCTCCGCGTCCAACTCCTCCAGCGATTGGTTGATGGATACACCAGCATTGTTGATCAGAATATCAATCGTGTTGGTGTTGAACGCTTTCAACGTTTGGGAAACAATCGTGGCGGGGGATTCCGATGACGCTGCGTCGGCTTGGATAGCTACTACCACGTTTTCGCCAGTAGTAGTGCCTCGTTCTTGGTGGACTTGCCGGACTTCACTGGCCACTTGCTCCGCTTTAGGGGTGCTCGATGCGGAGACGTAAGTTAGAGCAATCTTGGCACCCCGTCTGGCTAGCTCCAGACTGATTGCCCGGCCAATGCCTCGCGACCCGCCAGTCACAATCGCTACTTTGTTTTCTAGAGTGGAATTCATGTTATTTGTTGATTGGCTGGGAATGGGCTTGAGTTATATAGACGGACGTGTCCCCCCGCAATGAGCTGTAGATTAGTAATAATTTTTTTTATTTTAGCCGAGTTAATGTTACCGTTTCCGGAAAGGTATATACCAAACGCGTTGTTAACAATTGTTCTTGCAGCTCACAGATCGATCGAAAATTTAAAGCAAGGTGCATAGGTAATTATCATGAAAAGTGGCCGTTGCCGTGCGGCTTACGTAAAAGAAAAAAAAACACCCAGAGTCGTCTAGCTTGTTATAAGCTCATCGGTGGAATAGGATTTAGGTTAAATTTCAAACTCAAACCGTTCGACCACAGCGCTTTAAAATTTTCTGGAATCTCGAGGTGGCGTGATGTTCCAATTGATTGCCACCGCGGCCGGCCTCCACTAAAGTTTTGTCTCATCTTTTCCGTTGCAAACCTTCATTCGCAGCTGTATACACGCCTTGTAATCAAAAAGAGTTGGAAAAACATTGCAAGACACGGAGGGATAGTGTTCTAAAAGGAAAAAGAAAAAAAAAAAAAAAACCCCACTTCCAAAGTATATATAAATGAGTCGGTCTGCAGCCATTCTCGTTCCTTTTTATTTTCCCCCCACAAATTTAAACAAAAAAATGGTTCTACCAGGTCCACCAGTATCTATGGTCTTCAAACGAGTCACAGTCGCAGGGTTGTTCGCTGCCAGCTGTGTCACCGGCGGGATTTGGTTCCGAAACCTCAACCGAAAGGTGCCCCAATGGGATCCATCCCGGGCTAGCATCTCACTGGATCAACAAACCCTGCATCGTTTGCACGACCAGTTGAACGATGAGATTAAAAAGATGTAGAGGATTGTGCGCTTTTTAAAGTAGCTTTTGCTGTACACGTTGTAGCGTTATTTCTAATTTATTCGTTGTTGTTTTTTTTCTTCTCCGTGATCTGTGGTATTAAATACATGTGGTCGGTGCTTTTGTCTCGATATTTCGAGGAATCGGGGACATGCGCGTATATTGTGGTCCTTCCTCGGAATCGGGATAGCGATTCGGACATTTTCTTGGTGCGGCGGGGTCGACGGCTGTTTACGACTGATCCGATGTTCCGAGGGTTGGCTTCCTCAACAACGGCCACGCATGTACGTATACATGAACTATATACAACTTTTAAACCGGCTATACTGCGGTAATGTTCGTTATTGTACACCCCCCGCCGAGTCCAAGACTCCTTCCTAACGGTACCCAGGTGAATTCAAAGGACGGAAACGCTAGCTAAAACCAAGCACCCAGTCATACGTACGAATCGTTGCAAGCTAATGGCGAATATATTGCACGTATCCGGACAGATGGGCCTCGATAACCAGTCAACAATACCAAATTTAAGCAAGCATGGCCCTAGAGATTAACAAGCGACGGTACCAGAGTTTGAAAACTAAAATCCCATAAACGGTTGAGACCGTTTGCTAGCTGCGTTTAGTCGGCACTTATAAACGTTAGCACGCGCACGATCGATCGACGAGACAAGACAAGACAAAACGCCTGCCAGATCTTTCATACCAACACTGAATATCGTTGAACGGTTGCCAGTTAGTGGCGGGTTGCATATAGACAGAAGATGAGCCTTGGTACCCAGTCTCCAACCGCGCTTGGACGTCCCTGAATGGGTAATGTATACTAGCCAATACATACCAACAGCGGGATCGATCGGCACCAGCACAATGAAAAAGCCTTCTCGATATCTAGTATACTGTTAGCTCGTTGTCGTATACGCGTCTTGTTGGTGATACTTGTAAGTTAAACGCCGGGACCGCGTAAATGAAAACAACGCCATCAAGCACTAAACGCAAACAAACGCGACATGACTGGACAGTGATCTTGGATACGTTGGCTCGAGAGCCGTTGCTGTTGGTGATGTGTCAGCCAAGAGGTTTGTAGCTTCTGGAGGAATAAGCGCCATCAACACCCAAACACCACAAACGCTAAATGACTGCCAGGGATCTATATGTGCTAGCTCGAGAGCCGTTGCGGTGGTTGATTTCACAGTCAAGTGGATTGTAGTGTCTAGTGAGGAACGCCGTCAAGCCGAGATCTGTCAACCTAGTGTCTGTAGTTAGTTTGCCTTGTACGTGTATATACTTATAAGCGCCGAGAGAAAGAACAATGACAAGACGCCATCAACAATAAACACCAACAAACACTACATGACTGCCAGGGATCTGTATGTGCTAGCTCGAGAGCCGTTGCGGTGGTGATTTCACAGTCAAGTGGATTGTAGTGTCTAGTGATTAAGCGCTGAAAAAGTGAGGTAGTAATGAGAAGAGACGAGAGAATGAAAGACGAAGCGCCATCAAACACTAAACACCAACAAACGCTACATGACTGCCAGGGATCTGTATGTGCTAGCTCGAGAGCCGTTGCGGTGGTGATTTCACAGTCAAGTGGATTGTAGTGTCTAGTTATTAACTAAGCGCTTGTCAAAAAAAAAAAAGTGGTGGTCAAGAAAGAAGGAAAATTCCATTGGGTGTAGGCGACTAAATTCGAAATTCGGGCGGTGCGGCGGTGCGGCGCGGCGTCAAGGCAATTGTATCCCACCCCTATCCCACCCAAAAGACCTGCCATGGTGCACGCTACTAAACCAAACATTTCCGGCCGTAACGCGTTCAAAGGACGGACCTATGAACCTTAAGGTTTTAGGTGGTGGTGTGCTCAGCCGACAAGGGCTTAAAAGTGGTAACGTAGTTAAAGTAACAATGCCACAGTAAAGCTAGTCTTCCTTCCCCAGAATAAAAGATCGACACGTGTACCGATATCGATAGCTTACCGACCCGACGGGCGAAGGAATATTGCAAGCACCCGGCGCCCCCCACCCGCCGATCGACGGCCGATGGATAAGATCGAAATCTTGATAGGCCTTACATTGCTGTCCGGGGGGTGTATAAATAAGAGCAACGTCAAGTCTCTTAACTATGACGCATCATATCGCAGCGCTCAGACAACCGGAATCAGACTGGAGCCTAAATTTTATTGTATGTACAAAGCCCTAAGCTTAATCTTAACAAGGAGATGCAACGTTACCGCTAGAATAACGCCAATATTGTAAAATTCCTACGCCGCCGTCCCCCCGAAAACTCAAACCCGCAAATCCAATGCAATGTTGTAATCCTCGGCTTCGATCGATCGATCGGTCTATGATGATGCGGCTGAGAACGATGTTTCTCCCAACAACAACAAAAACAATTTCAACTTCACACACTCCCCTTCAACGCTTACAACTGCCGTCTAGCGCTGAAGAAACAACACCGCCTAGCTAGACAGCTACAGCCATGACGATTAGACTCGGGAAACTAATGAGGCATTAAGTTGAAACGAAACAGGTCTGAGGGGGGTCGCGTATACGCCACGCTAAACCTATAACCTGCTGAGCCCTTATTGTTTTTTTAGTTTAGCGCTTAGTCAGCCCTTTTTTTGCGCCCGCCGCCACACACCATGTGCACATGACTTAATCCCACAGCGCTAAATATTTTCCCAAACGGCACACACACGCGCGCGCGCCCTCTCAATTGTTCCAATTGTTTCAACTCAAAAAAGGCGGGGTAAAACAAAGCGCAGTCGGCCGGAGCCCCGACTCCTCCCCCGACCAAGCATGACCTTGTATTTATTACCACAAACGTGACCTCCCCTTATTCTATTCTTCATGGAGCGCTAGCGTTTTTATTATTTATAGACCCGAGCTGGGTCACGCACGTTCAAAACAAGGTACCGGACGTCCCATAAACCCAGAAGCGTTTATTAAAGAAGTAAAAAAAAAAAACAACATCACGGGGGCGCATGTGACTCGCGGGGTTCGAACAACAAAAAGGAAAATTTTCCCACTTTTTTTTTCTTTCCTTCTTTTCTCTTTCTCCTTCTCCTTCTCCTTCTCCAACACATCACCACATTCCAAACACACACAAGCCAAATGCCAGACGACGTGGCGAGATGCGCCGGCAGTAACAATCTCCTCTCCATCACGCCGCAGTCCATCAACAACAAGCTCCTCACCGACACTGGCTCGATCCACGCCCTATGGAACGTTTTTTCCAAATGCTCGCAGTCGCTCGAGAATGGCCGGCGGCTGGAAAACATTTCGTGGCGCTTGTGGAACCGAGAGCTGTTCTTTGACGAGGAAATGAGCGATCTCGCGTCCAGCTGTGACACGCTATCCTCCTGCTCGACTTCCCCAAAGCATAAACAGCTCTCCTCCGAGCAGCTGCAGAGTCTGTTCCAGATGGACGACGAGTGGAGGCGGCAAAAGAGCGTCCAACTGCAGCAGCAGCAGCAGCAGCAGCAACCACGGGCGCCACCCCCGTCGCTTTTCCAACGGGCCAATACAATGCCCAAATACGAAGACGACAGCTCCGACTTTATCACCGATTCAGAAGACGAATATGAAGAAGAGGAGGAGGAGGACGAGGAGAATGAAATGCCGGCTTACAACCGTTCCAACACGTCTACCAGCATTGTAAGAGGGTTTGATCCCGATAACGTGTCTGTATCGGTCACTAAACCCGTCCACACCCAGGCGAAGGTGCCACGCGAAAAAATGTTCTTTATTGAGTCCTCCCCGTCCGATGACGGTCTGGGGAACAGCATGTCGACCGAAGGCGATCAGCAACCACCGCATATAGAAGAAGAAGAAGAAGAAGAAGAAGATGATGAAGACGATGATAGTGATTCGGCGTGGGATAGTGTAGATGATGAGAGCGATGAGGAGATGCGGCGTAGTGAGCCGGTGTTTGAGCGGGATGAAAAGGCCAAGAAGCCTCTTGTCAAGCCTTCTTTGTTGAGCTCGCTGTTTCTGAACGACACGGATAAGCTTCAAAAGGAGCAGTATAGGTCAAACTTGTCTATGGGGAAACGGCAACAGCCGCAGTCGACTAACCCTACTGAGAATTTGGTAAACGTGACGGCTAGCACGCATGCCCCGCCGCCGACCGTCACGCAGGAGCATGCCGCAATGTCGCCAAGAACGACTAGACGGAATATGGTCCAGAACGAGCTTAGCGAGAGTCTAAGAAAAAGCATGTGGATGGAGAGGCAGGGTGGAGGTGGAGCAGGAGCGTTGAGGAAATCGTACACTTCTGCCAACGTGACGGGGCTCACCCAACACCCCCAGCCGAATACTAATACAAAAAACAACGACAGTAATACCAACAACGGGAGCGCGCCGCAGGTGGGGCGCAATCGCAGTGTGGAGCATTTGAAACGACATGTCGGGACGTGGCAGGAGGAGATGGACGATGATAATCTGGATTTCAATTATCACGCCAGAGGGTGGTAGGTAGCCCTTTTTATTTATTATTATTATTAATCTTTTTAATACCCTCCTTTTTTTAAAAAAAGGAAATTAGCACAAACTAGTACTGTTAAAATTGAAAGAAAAGAAAAAAGTCATTTGTTATGGAAAATATAAAAGAGCCGCATCTCAGGAGTGTGTTGTTTCAGATTGTGCGGGCGTGCGGCGGAGATGTCCTCTTAAGCTTGTTGAGTCGGTTCTGGCGTTATATGGTACCCATTCTATCCTTACAAGTTCTTTTTTCTCCTAGCTAACTAGTAGATAGGTTTCAAAAAACGTCGTACTGAATTCCAATCGTTGGAGGAAAAACTGAAAAAGCATTCAACTCCCCCACCGTTATCATTCTATCAACCATGGTATCGATTGGTTCATCAAGTGCATGGATCGCCGCCGCCCGCAATAGCATCTTTCGTGCTCCTTGTGGACTGACGGCATACGCAGTCATGCATACCATGCCGCCTGCTTTTCTCACCATCCGTTGATGGTCCAAATCTTTACCATAATAGTTCAACCCGTCTGGCGAATCTGGATCTGGAATAACAACACTTTCATTTCTATTCAGGAGGTTGTCTCGGCAACTACCAAAGGATATAACATCCCAGGCTGTGCTGTCAAATGGATCGTCAGTGTTTGGCGGTTTGGTAGGATTGTCGTAACGCTGACGCAGCTCATGAAGCCCTCCAGAAATCCGGTAGTTGATTTCTCGGATGTTGGTATGCCATGCAGCATCAGCTTCAATAACCAACAAACTCTGCCACCTTTCTTGCAGCATCTGCTCCCATAACTTGACGTGGTATCGACCGCATGTTTTGATGGTTAGTGCCAGGTCATTGTTTGATGAAGGAACGCACCCTTCACCATCTTCATCGGTATGGACTGATCCGCCGGCCGTTGATGCACGTTCAAGTTCCAACCCAGAAACTGAGCTTTGCATGGACATGGCATCATCACAGTCGTATCTGTTTGGCATGTCAATGTAGATTGCTTTATGGAACCCAAGCGTGGAGTTCATGGCATTGATATAAAAATCAACGGATTGCTGGTGTGGTTTTGTTGA
Source organism: Blastobotrys elegans (assembly GCA_030564235.1). Lineage (NCBI taxonomy): Eukaryota > Fungi > Ascomycota > Dipodascomycetes > Dipodascales > Trichomonascaceae > Blastobotrys > Blastobotrys elegans. The sequence continues at coordinate 31,128 of JAJLUJ010000032.1, forward strand.
ATTTGAGCGGCTCATATAGTAATCAAACGGGTCGAATGATAAATACAGCATCAACGTGTAGATATAAACCCAGCACAGTATCGTCACAAATACCCGATAGCATATAAAACTTGTGCCCATGTTGTTTTTACCAAACTTCAATTCGACAAAAGTTTGGATAGCTAACCTAGGTTAGCTTTCTTTTCCAAAAGTTTAATGCGGCAGATATGTAACCTTAAAATTGTTTCGGTTCGAATGATCACGGACACACGTGCGCTTTTAAACATATCATAAGGCGCTACATTGTTCACAATTCTGTTAAAATAAAGCTTGGAAGGTTTGAGACACGAGCTCGGTGGTCCAACGCCATGCCTTCTCATTTGAGCTATATACGGCCGCTAGGCGCTAGAGACCAGACATTTGTCTTTCTCTGGAACAATTGAGGTAACAATTGGCAAAAATAATGCAGGGTATATTACATCTATCTCAAAACTGTATAAATCATTTTCTCATAAACTTGAACTTCCACTTTGGAAACCGCTTCGACATTGTGCTCTGCTTGTCACTATCATCATCCTTCGCAGCTACAGCGGGGGTGCTGCCACCACTACCGTCATTGGCCAGCTCCGGGCTGGTATACGCACTCCCGTTATTACCCAGATAAGGGCTTTGACCAGGCGAACAAGGCGACCCAAACGTTGCGGTGCTTGCCGTTGTATGCATGCTTCTCGGCGAAGACGGCACGGGGTGGTGGAAATTGAACGTGCGCTTGCTATACGAACTAACCGTGGACATGGTATGAGCGTGGTTTGTAACATTGTTCGGCAGCAAATAACTGCTCTGTCCACCCACCGCCGGCCCGTTCGCGGCCGTGGCATACCGCTGCAACGTGATATTCCCACTAACGCTATTACACGCAAGGAAAGTGTTGCTAATATAGCTCTCAATGCCGCTAGACCCATGGTCGTAATCGTCATCATCCTCATCCTCATCGTCCACCATAATCTGCTCGTTGGAATAGAGCGCACGCTCGATATCCTCACACTTACTGTTGATGGCGAGCGTGTGCAGCTCAAACTGGTTCAACGCGTCTTCCTGCATCGCCACCAGCGTGTTTCGCTTAGGTTTTTGCGGCGACTGCGGCGCGTCTTCATATTTCGACTGCAACGAAGACGACCGGCGCAGATGGGACGCAACGCGGCCTTCATCCGCTTGTGACCGGCCCGTCATCGTCATGCTGGTGGTTGGAGAAGGCGGCACGTGTGGCTGCTGGTTCTGATGCGCGCCAAACCGCGTTGATGGCGTCGTAGTGGTTATACTTCCATCATCCAGAGTTACTACCATCTGTGCGGCGGCGGCGGCGGCGGCGGGTACTGCTGCTGGCGGGGGCTGGAGCGTGGCCGTGGTTGTGGTGCTTGACGTTGTTGTGTTATCCACTGACGACGACGCAGCCGCCACTTGACCCGGCTCGAGAGCTGAGGAAATGGCGTCTTCAAACTTGGAACTCACCGAACTCATTGGCCGTTCATTGAACGACCGCTGGACAGGAATAAGGTCGCTAGGTCCGTTCGGATCTTCAAGTTCTGTACTTACCGCGTGGTTCACAATCTCCCCGTTTGGCGCAAACACGCACGAGTCGTCGGTGACTTGCCGTTCGCACCACATTTTGACCAACTTTGCATAGTTTTCAAACTGATCAATGAGGTAAGGGTTGGAGTAGACGTCGCCCATCTGTGGGGTGAACGGCAGCTCTTTGAAAGGCCGCTCGGTGGTGATGCCGCTAGCCCCCAGCAGCATCTCAGACTGGTTGGTCAGGGTAATGTCGCGGTAAAACTCCATCATTTCATTATCATGAGCGTCGATAAAGCTGTTCAACGGCACCATCCACGGCTCCTTCAACCCGAACCGGACCCGATTCGCAAACCCTTGCACCATCTTGGCAATAAGCGTTAATGACCGCTGGACGTGGATTGAAGGGTGGACCCGCACCAACCCCGCTACTTTTGGGTTCAGCAACGCCGGGCAAAAGAAGCGTAGAAAGAGGAACCCGGATACGGCGTTGAAGATGACGGGCTCGTCTTGCTGCAACCGCAACGACAGGTCCAGCCGCAGCCTCTTGAACAGAAGCTTGAACGAGTACGGCATCTTGTCTGTCGAGTCGCGGATTCTAGCCCACAGGTACGACACGTACTTTGTCAACCGCGCCTGGTTCTCGTTGGACACATCATCCGCCGTTTTATCAGCCGGGATGAACTGAGACGGGATCCGGTTCGGGTCAACCTCAATGAGTAATTCACAACTGATAATCTTGCGGACAAAATCACCAACAACCGAGTTTAGATAATCATACCCGATAAGCTTCATGTACCGTTCCAGCGCCTTTGTCACCAACGAGTTGCCGCGGAATAACGTATTGTCAACATTGAACCGGAAATCGCTGGTGATATGGCTGGACGACTGCGTGAACGACTCGCGAATCTTCCCCAGCTCCCCAGCAATCAACGACGTGATCCACTCCACAGACTTGTTTTCGGTCTGGAAAATGTTCAGCAGCACGCTCGATAGCTGGCTCAGATCGTTGGGCATCTGGTCGGCGAGCTGGATTGTGAGGTTGTTTGCGACATTGCCAGCCAACAGCTCATGCAGCTTGGTATAGTGAGCCTTGGCCAGAATCTCATTCGTCTCGTACCCAACCCGGACACAGAGCATGGCCGGCGCGTATTCACGGTTATACTCCCTCGTCTTTACAACCGGGTACCACTTTTCCCAGTCCTTTGACGATACAATCTCGCTGTCGGACAGATCAACGTAGCCAATCACCGGGTCTTGCTTGGAAGGCGACACTTTGAGCCCCAGACGGCGCTTGATAACCAGCCGCATGGAGGGCGCGCGTACCGGAAAGTCAAAAAACTGAAAATCCTCCCGCCAAAACGGCCGGTTGTCATGCGAAACAAACGTCCGCGCCCACGTCAACCCTTCAAACTGAACCTCTACATATGTACCTTGGAAAGGAGACGGCAATGAAGAATAGACCCCGTTCGTGTCCGTCTTGGCCTCGATAATCCGCAAGTTGATTGTGCGGCTGGTCCGAAACGACTTTTCAATCTTCAGCGAGGTTGGGCTGAAAATTCGTTTACGGGTGAAGGATTTCAACGTCGTGTACCAATCATCAAAGTAGTCGATGGACTGGAACGCTGCGTAAAAGTAGTATTCCCGTTTGACCGTGGTATTGGGAGTGGCTGCGGCGGGCGGCGGCGGCAGGTTACATGCCAAGATACCTTCAATTGGCTGCACGTACAACACGTGAGGACAGTCAAACAAGCTATAATCAATCTTCCTCACGCGAGATGATAAAATCTCCGGCATGTTAACCCGCTGGATCAACGACCCGTCATTCTCATTCAGCAGCTCCAAAACCCCATTCTCCTTTAGCACCCCCACCGCTGGAATCCAGTGCACGTCGCTTGCAAAGGGGGATTCCTCATTGGCGTATTGCGGGTTGGGGGAGGAGTTTGGTGATTTGCGCTTGGTGTGGCTGTTGCTAGGCGCTGGGCCACTTGCCGACGAGCTGCTGGCTCGCCGGCGGAGTTGCGATTTGGTGGATGAGCGCTTTTTCCACATTACATGCGGGAAGTAGAGCTTGAAATGGGCCACCAGCACGTGCTCCTCGCTTTGTCGCAGGTGGACTTTTGGCATTGTGATTTTGGAGTCCAGCCCGGCCGGTTTCAAATTCGACCACAGCATGAGCGCCCCCGTCCATTTGAAAAAGTCAGTGTCGCTGGTTGGGGTAATGACCAGCCGCGTACACCCGTTTTGCGCCGGCTGGATCACCACCTCAATGTACTGCTGGTAGAGATTGGCTACAACCTTGACTTGCCGCAAGTTGGGGATTTCCAGCCAATCTTGATCGCTTTGCAACCGCAATTGCCCGTGGTCGCCAATCAGACAGATTCCGCTAATGTTCGTTCCCCCATTGTTAGTTTTCTTTGACATTTTCTTTCGTTTATTAACATACCTTGACCAACTCATGTTCAAAGAGCTGATCCACTGAACCGGGCTTCCGTCCCGCATGAGTCTGTATTCCCTCATTGCTTGAATAATATATGGCTTGGAGGTTTTCCACGTCAGCTCGGAGTCATCCCCCTCAATTGTATTGTTAGTAGTAGCAGAAGTGGTATTATTATTCCCCCTCTTGCTTGCGACCGACGCTTTATCTTTCTCGTCGCTGCATTTATGTTGCCGGGACAACCCCACCTTGAATGCTTGTTTGAATGAATGCGCAGATAAGGAGGATCGAAGCACCTTGTCACGTTTTGAGTTTGTGGTTGCCGTGGAGTGGATCGAGCCAGAACCTCCTACTCCTCCTCCTCCTCCCGTTGTCATGACCACGCTGCTGATGGTTGGTTTGGAAGTGGTGGGAGGGGCCATAGGCGGTAGAATCGGTGGTGGTGGCCCCAGCGGTGATGACGACCCGGTTGTGGTAGTGATGATGTTGGCAGTAGTAGCCGAGCTTGCTTTGCGTGCCTTTTCGGCAGTGGGTGGTTGCCAGTTTGGAAACTGGACATCTTCAATGACCCCGTTGTTGCCAATTAGCCCCACCGTCGCGGTCGTGCTGAATGACGACGATGCGTACCCATTGCTCGACAGATCGCTGTTTATCGAGCTTTGATCCTCGTCTGTTGGTTTGGTGGGTGCGTCGTCCGAGAAAATGTTGCGATGCCGGTTGCGGACCTTTTTGTTGGTGCTGCTGCTTGGAAACATCCGAGTCGTGGTTTTTGTGCCACCTCCAGCTGATGACGGTGGTGTACTAAACTCCTGCATCCCAGACACTGGCACCGTGGGTGATGATTCCGCCGAGGTGTTCATGCTATAGCTTGAGATACTGTACAAATCCTTCTCTCGTCTGTAGTCTAATGAAAGAAGAATAGAGAGAAAAAAAATTCACAGGAAGGAAGAAAAAAAAAAATAAGAGAGAGAGAGAGAAACAACAATTATTAACCCCCTTTAGCATGCTAGTATTAAGGAGAAAGCATATATGCGGGCCCGGGTTCGCAATTGGCAAATTTTTTTTCTTCCATATATATACACAATTAAGCCTATGCAACTCTACCGCGTGGGTCTCAGGTGATAATGAGGGCAAGATTATTATTATTATTAGGGCGGTGATAATAATGTATTAATGTATTTATGTATTTATGTATTTATGTGCATACACAACCAGTGGATTAACTAGTTTACACAGCCGCAATTGACACATCATGGGCTTGAACCAACGCCGGCATTCACATCCTGGCTATCGAATATTGATCTGTAGCTGCCAGAAACCCATTGAGGGAGGTCACAAACGGGATCGATCATATGGTCTTATGATGCAATAATTGAAAGAAAACGGTACTCGATCGGCATGCAGTTAAAACTGAAAAATATTTTAACGGCGGCGCGCGCGCAAATAATAAATTAATTGGGAACCTCCCAATGGGTTTATGTAAGCACAAACAAAGCCGTTGAAGTTCTTCCAATCATTGATTCCAATCAAGTCCCATTGTTTGAGATTTGGAGCTCTTGATTGCCTTAACGGGGAGGAGAGGCGGTTGAGACATTCCTCAATTTGGCTGTACGTATATAATATCAATTGATTGAGTTTTATGTACCGAATACAGGTTTTATAGCTGAGGTGTTAATTTGGAATATTCATCGACTGGACCGGTCTAGCCGAGGATGCCCGTTTCAGGGGCCAAATGTATACACTAGTACTAGCTATTGCTTGTAAGAATAAAACTATAGCCCCCCCCCCCCCGCCTCGTTAAGGCTTGGTAGGTTGATGCCGAGCAACCCGAACATGACATTAGCATGATGCTTAAGAGTTTTGAGCGATCATAAATCTTGAGAGGCTCAGCCTGAGCCGGATATCTGGAAAATTGACCCGCACTAAAGCTTATAAGACAGATCCGGATAGAGTTATATTGGCCGTTGTATTCATATTGCAATATATGCATGTGGGTATTTTTGTATGGCGCCGCACATTTCAAAGTCGAACCACGAAACTATTATCAAAATCAGATTCAATACACCCTTTTCTAGCTACCCAAAAATCACAGTAATACACTAAAAAAATAAAAACACAGAGGCGTCGGGTCCCTTTGACCCTCTCTCTGTCACACACACAAAAGATTTCCTATACCATTGCGTACCAAAAACGATAAAAAAAACCAGCACTTTGCTTGCTGGGAGATGGACATCTCAAAAAAGTACCAAAATCAATAGCCAGAAAAACCCTTTCTCTCCTTCATTAATACAATCCAACCTGGCTGGCAAAGCTGGTATTAATGCTCTGCAATTCATCATCAATCGAGTCATTGTCGTCATCATCATCGTCGTCATCAGCCATACCTTGCAAAAACTTGTTCATCCGCTCAGACATTGAGTTACCGACCATTGCCCGATCTTCCTTGTTTTCTTTGCGTTTACCATGGCTCTTTTGCAGCTCGGGCCATGGATCAGTTGCAGCACCATACCCTTGAGCAAAAATGGTTGGTACAAACGAGCCCAGAGCTGGGGTATCCGCATCGTCAGGGTTCAACGACATGACCGATTGAGTATCCAAACTGCTCTGGTCAAACGGCCGCTGGTCGTTAACATATTTCCGTTGTTGTTGTTGCTGATCTTGCTGTTGTTTTGGCATTCGAGGTTTGGATAACTGGATCATGCTCTTTTGTAGCTTGTTGAGTGGGCCTTCCACCAAACAACCTTGACGACGGAAATGGTTCAAAAGGTGGCTCCACAATGGGTTTTTGGACAAGACACGCGGGTTACCGAGCAAGACTGTACCGTACTTGGCTCGCGTCATGGCCACATTCAACCGGCGCGGATCAGACAAGAACCCAATCCCTTGATGTTCGTTAGATCGGACACAAGACAAGACAATATAGTCCTTCTCTCGGCCTTGAAACGCATCCACAGACTCAACCTCCACTGCCTTGTACAACTCCTTGTTCATCATACCGCTTTGCTGCATATACTGCGAAATATACGTTCGTTGACCTTCATACGGGGTGATGATACCAATCTGTGATGGCGAAATGCCAGCTTTAAAGAACCGGGTCACGGCCTTTTCACAATTTGCGGCTTCAGACCGGTTCAAGTATGAAGTCCCGCTGGAGGAGATTTCCTCCTGGCCCAGGTTTGACCAAAACATCATTGGTTGGTTGGAACTTGGCCATGGGAAATCCACATTTGGTCGAGCTCGGTCCTGCACAGTGACACCATTTTGTAGCTGACCGTCATAAAACATGTTGGACGGGAATTCACTCAAACATGGGTGCATTCGGTACTGTACCGTTAGACGAATAGGCACATGGTCAAGGTAAATCAACCGCTCAAATAGCGATTGCCGCAAACCAGCCTTGGCCGCTTTCCGGTTAGTAATAACCGGACCCAATTGTTGATGATCACCAACCAAAATGACCTGTTTGCAGCCATGAACGATTGGAATCAAGCACTCTGGCTCGGTGGCTTGGGTCGATTCGTCAATCAACGTGGTTCGGAATCGAATATCCCGCAGCCGGTTATCGCCCGCACCTGAACAAGTGCAGCAAACCACATCAGCAGTGTTTAAAATATTCTTCTCAGCCTTCTTCAAGTGCCGCAAAAACTTTTTTTCATCCTCTGCACTCAACTCACCAAGCTCTTCCTTCAATTGCATCAGCTTGAGAAGTTCTTGGTTCTTGGTGTCGGTCTTGACCCGCTCGTGTAAAGTCAGGTGCTGGATTTTGGAGTTCAAGTGCTCTCGAGACTTTGCAGCAAGACGAACCACTCGCAACCCAGTCTTTTCCAACCGTTCGGCAAGTTGGTCGACCGCCACGTTGGAAGGAGCGCAGACCAAAACCGGCTGGTTTGTCATTCGTACCAAATGGTACACAATAGTGGTCGACACGACAGTCTTACCGGTACCGGGCGGGCCTTGAATCAACGACAATGGCTTTTGAAGCACGCTCTTTACAGCATTGATTTGGGAAATGTTGAGCTCAGTCACCCCCGGCACGCTAAACACCTTTGGCAGTTCGGTTCGGAACGTGATTGATTCAGTGTCGTGGCCCAGCAGCTTGTGGTAAATGTACCCAGACACTGACGTGTCTTCGGTAGCAAACTTTTTCAACGCGTATTGAATCCGAGTATAAGTCGTGTTGGACCATACAAACTCGATTGAAAAGTTTTGCGTCTTGTTGGTTGGCGGGCTGCGCGAGTTTGATTTTAGTTCCATTGTAACCTCCTCAGAATGTCCATCTGGAACCTTGACCACGTACCCAGTGGCCTCCCATGGTTTTTTGGACGTGCCATCATTGAGCTTGATTTTGAGCTCATCCCCGACAGATATTTTCATGTCGGCAAAGTCAAACTTGCTTAGAAAGAAGGAGACCAGATACCGTTTGGACAGACCCAAGTCCCAAGTCACAGACACGTCATCTTGTGCCTGAGACTCCTTCAACCGTTTATCGTACTCGGCCTCGACCAACACTAGCGGGGAAAAGACCCGTTGGTATTGAAACGCGTCGTCATAACGCAGCAAAACCGGTTGGCATTCTTCTTCCAACTCGCTTGGCTTTTGCAAATCCTGTAGCTTCCCCTGTGGATTTTCACGCCACAAATCTTCCAACCGCGCCATTTCGGAAGGAGACAAGTGCCGGCTAGCCAGCTGCTCCTTCTCGGTAGGCACCGTGACCAACCAGGATAGAAACGACCGGTCTTCAATCAATGGCTGCCATTCTGCAGTGTCCCAGTTCATATCTTTCGAACTGTTTTGGTTCGAAGCGCATGGTTGACGGCATAGAATGACCACGACAGTCTCTGATTTGGCAGAAATGAAACCTAGCAAAAACACATTCTTGTTGCCACAATTGTAGCATTCAAGAGTGGTATCGCCCAGGTCAGACTCCGGATGCAGCTTGACAATCTTGTGCCGCGCTCGGACCAAGTGGTTCACGATATGGCTGCTGGAGGAATTGCCTCGAGAGTTGCAAAACCACTTGTCGCATGTAACACACTGGACGACGGCAGATGGGTTGTGAATGCCGCAATACGAACACGAGTGTTCAGGCAGATTGTCAAACTTTTGGTACAGCTCGTCCATCCCCAGCCCATCTCCGTCCTCTTCCTCGTCATTATCATCATCATCTTGCAGACCAGTCGTGCCGCTGACCAAACTCAGCGTCTCATCGTCATCATCATTATCAGTTATAGTAGCAGTGTCGTTGTCATTGTCTGTATCAAACGTTTGTTTTCGCCCTTGGTATAGAATATCGGACGTGATCGACTCCAGATCGTCATCGTCTGGTTGGTACTGGCCACCCAGATGCTTGAACGTGTCCATCGTAATTGTTTTTTTTTTTAAGCGCGGTTTGCTTTGTTGTCGAGTGAATGAAAAGTTTTGTGTTGCATTTTTTCTTACGTTGGGAGAGGGGGGGGGGATCCGAGTGGTGGCGGTGTCGGAGTTCCGGCTTAAGCGCTTAAGCGTTGAGACGTTGAGGCGTTGACGAACCGCCAATTCATGAACTCTTACAGCCTTTCAAATTTACAGAATCGTTTACTGCTCTTTTTGAGATCTCGATGCTGGAGGTGGAATAAGAGGAGCTGAACGCGTTAGTAGCGATTCCAAGACTGTTTTCCGCCGTATACCATCTTCGAACTCAGTGATAATGGTGTACGTTGGATCAAGATGAGATAAGGGAGAACGTTACGCAGCGGGAAATCGCAAATAGTTGGCTATCGCTAGTTCCCAGTCGTTTGTATAAAAACCCCATGCGTGGCTTGTTATTTCCATCATCCTTCAAGTAGAAATATAGGTTAACAATTGCGGATAGTAGTTGAGTAGGAGATCCAAAATATACAGGCGGATAAATAAGGCCGAGCGTAGGGATACTGACGATAAGTTGAAGAACCGAAGGATAGTTACGGTAGTTTCTTATAAACATAACCGGTATATGTTGAGGAATGGGTTGAGTTTGGAGTCTGGGAAATTGTCATGCTTCGTGCGGAGCGTTTTGGTATGGTCTATGGTCCAGAGGATAGCTTATGTCGGAAGTCGATTGATTAATCAATTGGTAAGCATCTTACTGATGATGAGATGAAGGGTATTTTGTGGAAAAATAAGATATCATTTGACGGTTAATTACATGAACAGCTTGATTGTGAGGGCAAAGCACAGCTTGACTTTGATAATACCAGTAATAAAAGGGCATCGTGCTTACGTTTCCCTTCTCGATAAAGCCATGGATTGCAACATACTGGTCATATTTGGGAAAGGGTACCGGTAACGTATCACGCTAGTCATAGATACGTGTGGTGAGATCATCGACATTTGTGCATGTGTTTACAAAGGCCAGTATGATTTTTCATGAGTGATATGGGCTTTAGGACCCCCAACCCATATCTTTTGTCGATACCAAACAGCAATTTTCGTAATTGTTGAATGAACAACCGAACTTTGGGCACTTGTTCGTAGAGGGTCAATTGGATCTTGTCCAAACCAACAACGGCATGACAGTGGTAGCATACTTCAACGCACCGGCAAGGTTGTTATTCTGTTTTAGCGTGACTGGCCTGGTTGAAAAGACTACTAATCCCTCACAGTGACCGTCGTTACCATCACGTCGCGCGTCTACATTTTCCATCGTATAGAACCAGTCACGTGACAATACCCATCACGTGCACATACCCCGTGATCCCCCTCCGTTCCTCCCGATGTGAAGAAAAAATTTTGAGCCCCATCAATTCAATTTTTTTTTCTTCTTTTCACTCATATTCATATTCATCAATGCTACGACGACAGGCACGAGAACGACGTGAATACCTCTTCAAGCGTTCACAACAGCTGCAGGAAAACTCGTTAACGCAGAAACGACAAGTACTGAAAGAAGCTCTTGCTTCAGGGAAGCCGCTACCAAAAGATGTTCAAGACGACGCTGAGCTGCGAGAGAACTATAAATACGACGAGTCTCTGCAAGACGACATTGACGATGAATACTCTGCACAGTCGGGGATTTCTGACCCGAAGATTGTGGTGACGACTTCACGGGACCCAAGTGCCAAGCTTTCGCAGTTTGCCAAAGAGATTCGACTTTTGTTACCAACCAGCATACGACTAAACCGTGGTAACACCATTCTACCTTCTCTTGTGTCTGCATGTCAAAGCTCAGCCAGCACGGACCTGGTGTTGCTGCACGAGCACCGCGGTGTACCAACCTCTCTAACCGTCTCGCACTTCCCCCACGGACCCACCGCCTCATTCTCGCTGCACAATGTCACTCTACGACACGACATTGTCCAAGCTATGGGCAACCAGTCTGAACAGTACCCTCATTTGGTGTTTGAAAATTTTACCACCAAGCTGGGTAAGCGGGTGGTCCAAGTGCTTAAACATTTGTTCCCACCCGGTGTGAAGAAGGACGCATCCCGGATCATTACGTTTATGAACAGTGGCGATTATATCAGCGTACGGCAGCACGTTTACGTCAAGACCCGTGATGGTGTCGAGCTTGCTGAAGTGGGGCCTCGGTTTGAAATGAAGCTGTACGAGCTGAAACTCGGCACTGTCGATAACCCAGACGCGGATATGGAATGGCAGTATCGTGCATTTGTTCGTACTGCCAATCGAAAGGATTATTTATAGACTACTCTTTATTAATTAATGTTTTGCAAATTTAATGGTACACTTGGGACTGACGGTTGGTTTTCTCGAGCCGCACATGACCATACCAAAAATGCTTACCAATCTTTGTGTTCTTGGCTGACAAACAACAATAATAATATTGGGAGATTCTTTTTTTCAGTAATGACGTCAGCGCTTTCTTAGACAATGGTTTCTCAAATAAATACGTAAATAATAATAAAAAACGCCCTGCAGTTGTTTCCATTCCTTTACTGGGACATTTCAGTGTTGCGCCGTAGAGTCTCGCCCATAGAAGTGACGCTAACCTCCTCGCCTTCTTCCACCTCGTCCAGCACGGGCGAGCCAACCACTGGCGGCGACATTGATCTCTGCGAGGCAGGCGAAGAGACTGGGAGATGTTCGGACGATACGACATCGGCAAACGAGTAAAACGAAAGCACCTGCCTGTCCGATGGTGGTGGTGGTGGTGGTGGGGAAGCCACTGCGGCCGCGGCCAACCCAATAGACGGCAGCACCATTGACGAACTAGTGGTGCTTCTGCCACGCACTTTTGGCGACGTGGACCCGACGCCATTGAACGGCGGTGGTGGTGACGAAGCAGACGATTCAGTCATTGACAAAGACCGCGACGAGGTTGACGTATGCCGTTTATGATGATGCCGCATGGACACCACATCGACACTCTCCAGGTCCAACTTTGTATCCGTAATAGCATTCGTACTAGCCTCCAGCACTGGAGCAATAAAATCTTCATTGTGGTAGTGGGATGAGGATGCTGATGACGACGAGTCTGGGTATATCTCCTGCACCGACCGTTCAAATATCATAGACGATGCTGGCGACATGGACATGGCCGCTGGCGACGACAGAGACGTGGCGGATTTCGCGGTATCGGTCACCAGCGGACTCAGCATATCCACCGTCTCCGTCTCCTTCTCCTTCTCATTCACTGCCGTCGTTTCTTCGTTACCCTTGACAAAGCTTAGCCGGCTCAGCCTCTTCATAAAAGAGCTGTTTGTTGTAGTCGTAGACGTAGTCGTTGCCGCCTCGGTTTTTTCGTTGGACATTGTACTTAGCGAAAACCGGTTGCGTTTAGTGTGTTGAGGTTGCGGTTGCGGTCGTCTGGGCGGCGAGATTGTGTACGACTCGTTGAGAATGCTTTCGATGGATGAATTTGAAGTGGGAGACAATTTGTTGGAACCACAGCACTCGCGCGGGTAACTTTGCGGGCGCAAACCCAGTGCCGAGGACAGCAAACTGGCTTCTTCATCACAAAGATCTTCGTCGTCTGGAATAAAAAAATCGTTAATTAGCATTTTTTTTCTGTCCGAGCTTGTAAACTTACTGTCAGGAACAAAGCCTTCGCGTGAAATGCGGAAACGGGATAGAGATGAACGTAGCGCTGTGGTCATGGTGTTTAGACGCTGTTATTTTAGACGCCGCGGCGAGGACAGTACAACAAAGTCCAGACTTCTGTATCAAGACGCAAAAGTAGAGGACCTAATTATCACGTCTGCGTTGAATTCGAATAAGGAATCAAAGCAAGTGCGTTTAGTCGTCAGAAAACGAAGAAAAAAAAAGTGAAGAGTAGAAAGACAGGTTTGGAAAATGAACAAAAAATAGGCAGTACTAGCTAGCGCTAAAAAAAAGGCCACCTTGTTTTATCAACATCTAGAGCCGTTTAGTATTGATCAACTCTTGTTCTTGTAAAAAGCAACGGTGATATTAAAAAAAAGTAGGTGGCTGTTTCAGTTGTTTCGAAACAGGACAGCGCTGAGTAGTTGAGGTGTACGTACAATAACGTTCCCTTAAGTATTGCAATCATGATCGATAGCTAGTCGACTCTATGACATCAACGCACAGCTGCGATCGCGCCATGCGTCTTGTAAATATATATTCGATAGCGCTAAGCCAAGTTAAATCAGGCTTCATCCTGTCGCCTCGAGATCTCCAAACCTCAATTGATTGATATCCAGAAAAATGTCGGGTGGCTGGCCAGGTCCCACCTAAACTCAGCTGCACATGTACGTACTAAGGTAGGCCGATCTTCAACGTCGCCACCGCGCCGGTATACATACACATGTGGTACACATACGTACTAAGGCAGGGGCCACGTATCGATGTTATAGGCGTCCACCTAAATACACATGAATTGCTCAAAATTGTGGGGTATAGTTGACGACAAAGAGTTGACAATTGGTTGCAATACGTGGTGTGGTTGCGATATTCATCTATCTTTAAGAGATCAACACGTTTGTTCCGCCGATCTATTTTTGTTTTGGTGGTGGTGGTGGTGGCTAGTCAGTCTCAGATCGGACAAAGGGGCACACCGAGATTTCATTTCCCCCCGCTCTAAATAAACAATCCGCATCAAACCTTCGAGTTTAATACTATAGAACAAAGGCAGAGAGGGGCTGGGGTGGTTCATGATTAATTGGTTGTGGTTCTAAATATAGTACATTCAGAACAGAACAAGGCCCTTAAGATGATCATAGAGGGAGCTCGGTATATACGTACAGAAAGGGTGTTCCAATTGTTAATTACACACGTGGTGCTGTCACATGCCGTTTAAAAGAGCCTGATCCATCTAGACCACCACGCCTACGGTTTCCTATTCTCCACCGCGGTCTGACATCGAGGTCTAATCCTGCAGCTCTCTAATGCACCAAAGCTTTCATTAGACGGGTTGTATAACACTAGGGTTTGTACCAGTCAGATGTGTAGCGCATGCATACGTACGCTAGTGGGCGCCGCGAAGGAAAATAAACAAGACGAATATCGATTGGTTTCAGAACCTAGTTGCATTCATGGAGGAGCGCGTGTCTATGTCTTCTTGCCTATTTGGGGGTTAAGGGCCTACTGACATGGGTTATGTGCTATATAAATATACCGGGATGGTTGTCGATCTAGCTACTAACTAGTAGAAGCTGGACCCTGACATGTATGAAAATCAATTACACAGCGCGACCTTATCAAATAATATGAATGTGGTAGATTCATTACCTACTAACGCATGGCGTGACCAGTTTTGAATATTCGACAAAAGAAACTTGATCGCCGAATTGAACCCAGTCGAATATCGGAGGCATTGATCCATACTAGGGAATTACAATTTTACCAGGTTTGGAAGGCCGCGCTAAAACATTTTGCGGTTTAGCAACGGCGTGCGGCTTTTTTCCCACCACCCCGTTTCGACCCTCAGTGCGCGCCGTTCAAGGCGGACCAAACATTCCCATGGCTGCAGTGACCTAATCGGGGCAAGATTGGCACCTCAGTTTACAATTGTAAACTTCGTATCTGCGTGTGCCCCGGGATAAGGATTGCGCACAAAACCTGCAGCGTAAATAATCAATGGTTACCAGATTTCATTTAATCGATGAGGTGCTGCTGGAAAACAGCCATGTCTGCACATGTCTATCTGGGAATACGCGTGGGCCGAGTTCGGATATAGACTAAATTAACAGTTTTAAAATTTATATAAGCGTTAATCGTGCGGTCAGAAAAAATACGGCGGTGACGTATAGTCGAGGTAGAGAGAAGGCAGGAAAAAAAATTATATAAAGGGCGTCCTTGTTCCATGTTCAATCGTGCAGAGTTCCTAGACCTACAGCTCAATGTTAAACGAACAAGAAGCAGCCAGGCAGCGGCTTTACGATCTGTTTCGAGAAATGGGCGGTATTGCAGCCCACCTGACCTACGAGACTGGAAACTGGCTCAACCAGACCTTGCATCAGGACGAGGTTTATGAACTTGACATTACACGGCAACATTTGGATGATATGGACACTAATATCGAGCAAAGGCAGCCGTTTCTGAACACGCTGGTCTCACTTGTTGCCGACCAACCAATGACGGAGCTGCTGAACGATAATACCACCACGTACGGGAACACACTAGCACACGCAAGCAGTGTTCTTCGTGAATCAATAACGCTCATTCTTGATGGGGTTCTTCTAGGTTATTCCCTGCCTCCAGACGTTAACCTGCGGGATCTCCTCTACTTGACGCTTATTGCGTTACGTGTGCGGCGGTTTAGACGACGACGGCGGAAATGCCCACCGGAATTTGACCAGTTTTCCGAGGAAGCGTCGGTTTCGCGGAAAAAGCAGGATTTTGGTGACCGTTCAACTGAGGGAGTATGCTTCTTGGGGGATGTTGAACTGCCGATCGATTTGAACTACCACCAGTTTGTCCCGGAAACAGAGGACGAGCTGGCCTGGAGGCGGTTTTTCGATACCAAGCTGCATCATTCCGCTCAAGGGCCGCATGACATGGGAAGAGCGGCCAAATGTCTGGGTGATATGTATAATGCGGTTGATAGGTTGATGTACGAACAAACCCACCCGCCACCTCCTTCCGCCTACCCGCCGGCTCAACAACAACGCGCTAATCCTCCACCACTGGCGCAATGCTATAAAGAGGTTGAATTTCGTCACCTTCATATCCCCGAGAGCGGAGTGCTGCAGATAGAGAGTATGAAGTATGAACCACGCCCACCAGAATCTGTACCAAGCCAGCTAGCCGCTGGGCCTACTGGTACACGCGTTGATAGCGACGATGATCTTTATGACGACGTGGTTGTTAACATTGAACCTGTGCTGAGCGGGGAAGCTGTCAAGGTCAAGCCAGAACCACAACAGGTTGTTATCAAGACCGAAGCACGAGTTGAGGAAGAAGAACAAACGGTTGTCAAGGTTGAGCCCGGCACCGAAACTTTGAACGAATCAACGTCTGCAGCTGATGTAAACGACCAGACTGAGCGAGCCTCTCCGCTGCTGCTGGACGCCGTGCATGAGCCTGATATTGTGTCTGATGATGAAAACGGCACCTTCACTTGGCGGCTCGGCCTTGCTGGGGCTAGCCGAGCCCCATCCGTGGCCGTTGAAAGCTCATCTGATCTGGACATTGAATGGATTGGTTATGATACAGACGAAAGCGTCTCAACTGATGGGTCAGGCCAGCTGGAATCTGCCGAAAGCTCCCAAAACACTACAATGACTGAATGCGATCAACTTGCAATTGATGTCGATAAAGCCGTTGGTATTGATGATGGCGGAGAAGAGGAAACAGCCTGCAGCGTGAAGATAGAGGATGAATACTCTAAACTGTTGAACTGTTGATATAGTAACTACATGCGTATTATAGTAATAAAAATGGTCCATATCAGTCGTGCGGCTTTCATGTACGTGCATATGTACGTATACAGTGCTGATCTGTGCATAAAGCTTTCAGGCCAAGCTTATAAGATACTGAAAGACTTGGACGTCTATAGGTTCGGGGTGCACGTAAAATTCCACTCCCTCCCAAATCGGATTTCTCTTTCCTGACCACCACTTTTCTAATGGACAATAAGCAAGCGCTTATTCGCTAGACACTACAATCCACTTGGCTGTGAAATCACCAACGCAACGGCTTTCGAGCTAGCATGCACATACAGATCCCTGGCAGTCATGTAGCGTTTGTTGGTGTTTAGTGGTTAGGTGCGCTGTCGTTCATTCTCTGTTCTCGTTACTACCTCACCTTTTCGGCGCTTATTCACTAGACACTACAATCCACTTGACTGTGAAATCACCAACGCAACGGCTCTCGAGCTAGCACATACAGATCCCTGGCAGTCATGTAGTGTTTGTTGGTGTTTGGTGTTTGATGGCGTCTCTTCTCATTACCGCCCCACCTTTTCGGCGCTTAACCACTACTCACTACAATCCACTTGACTGACACATCACAACAACGGCTCTCGAGTCAACGCATCCAGATCACTGTCCAGTCGTGTTGCGTTTGCTGGTGTTGGGTGTTGACTGCACTAATCACTAGCACTCAC
>JAJLUJ010000032.1:48692-87213 GCA_030564235.1 Blastobotrys elegans
CCTTTTTTTTTTTTTTTTTTTTTTTTTTTTCTTTCAAATTTGACCACACAAAAACACACAACGTTTTAAAAAGACGGTTAAAAATGTTCAACGTATTTCATCACGCACTAGCTTGGAAAGGGTTAGCGGCGCGTTAGTATGGGGATGGCACACCTCATATCCATTGCTAGTGTTGTTTCATGACCGCTCGAGGCTTTCAATCTCTCTGCTAATGAGGTTTTGGCATTAGACGGCAATGAGGAGCTTTTGATACGGTCTAACACACACATGGGCAGATTGAGCGATTGGTCTACGTGATTTGACTATATATACGCAAGGATATGGCCTCGATTTTTTCTTGTTCATTACAACCAAATCATGGACGACAATGAACAGCAACCCAATATCGACCCAGTTATCGACACTTTTCTCAAAAAGCTCAATCCCCAACCCGCACCAATGACTCATATTGCTGATGCTTTACGTGGGCGTCAAAGCAAGGAACGGGCCAGTTTTTATTCTCAAACTCGTACGGCAACTGACCTGGACCCCGCTGAGCTGTTGATTCGTATCAACAATCTTCCACCGCTGGTTAGAACCAACGAGTTGGTTGGTAGGCCCCTGCCAGTGGCGTTTCAGAATTTCAACGCTACACCGGCTGAGTTGGTTGTACAGGAAGTGGGGGCTGCTACGAAGAACATGTCGTCGGCCGAACTACATGATTTGGTTCAAGCCTCTTTGGCCGATTTGCATCAACAAGTACAACGCAAACTGGTTGCCTTCTGTGCGGAGGCGAGTTTGTTGACGGACTTGGCCGGCCTAACTCCACTACCCTCCGATGCTAATACGACGCGTTTGCTCTCTGAGTATCTCACGACCCGTAGAAGGGCTTTTGGGCATGTACTGGCCCAACCGAGCGCGAGCTCTACTGCACAGACCGTTTCGAAATCAGCACTGGCGAGCGGCTCGAATACAAAGGGCATGTCAACTCCTCCATCCTCCAGTTTCAAAACACTGCCGGGAAAGGCAGGAGTTGAACACAAGAGGGATGATAGTGATATTGACACGCCGTCTAAACCTGTCAAAAGACAACGTACCAAGCCAGCTCCAAAAATACAGCCATTTTTGGGGCATTCCGTTCCGCCAGTCGGGACGAAAGGAGGGGTCGTTCTCACGGGTGACGATGGAAGGCCGTTGGGGCTAACACAAAGGTTACAATCGGCAGCTGCCTCGTCATCAGCTCGAGCTGGAAAGCGTCGGTCTAGGGGTGGTGTGACTCCTCCTCTTCACGTGTTGGCCCCACGCTCGTTATACCCACCGCACCAGCAACAACAACAACACGAGCAACCGTCAATGTCTATACAAGACGAGAATGACGAGCACAATCGGGGGCTATTGTATCACCAGCCGCATCAAATACCCCCGCAACATCAGTATTACCCTGCAACTCCGGCGACCCCGGCAGCAGCAGTAACAGCAAACCCTCAGTCACCACTACGTCAAGTAATGAACGTTAACGCCAGCGATGGTGGTGATAATAATGCAATCGCTGGCCCGTCCAACTACGTACCGGGTTTGCCTACTGTTCAAGAACTGCCTGAACAACACGAACTGCGCATGCTAGATACTGTCAACCCTCAGCATCTTGCCCGTGGTCAGTATGACCCTCAACGAAATGATGAAGAGCAAGAGTGTTATTATTATGGCTGTGATGATAATTAGATTGAATAGGTATTTGAATTTGGATTAATATTGAGGCATGTGTGTGAGCCGCAGCATTTTTTTTCTTCGTACCTGCATGAATCAACCCCCCTTGGAGAGCTATCGAATGACCCATGGATGGCTAACACGGCGCCCTAAGCCTTAATATTCGATGTCTTTGATTCGTACGTCATTATCATCAACGGCACCAATTTTTAGACATCATATGCCGATCGCTCCATTTAAATTTTCAAATACATTCATATGCATGTACTCGATCGGTAATTGATTGTGGATCCAAAAATCACTGCAGCTAAAATTTTCATTGCGTGCGCGAGCTGTGCTTTACTGTGTACACGTAACAAAAAAAATTGAAACAGCCTTAACCCTCAACCTTGATCAGTTGGTCAACAAGTTTGGCTCATTCTCTTGGACAAGTTTTTGGGCCATGCATTGCAACTATTTATCAGATTGATCACGATATCGATCAACGAGATGCGAGAAGGGCTATAGATAGGCTGAGCTTATACATTTAATTAAGCTTATAACCTTAAGGACAAATTTAAAAGAAACCCCTTAATCAATTGTGCCTCATAAGCTGCATGCTCATTGAAGATCAATCTAGTAAATACTAACGTGTATACACTAGTTGACCAACCAATTGTCGTTTCCCATTCTTACACGATTTGGTTTAAAGGCCGGCCGACTCTCGGCTAACTATGCTGTTTTAAAATATCTAAGCCTCGCTGCTGTGCTGTCGGCGGTGTCCGACACATCTAGCTCTAGAGCTGCTCAGCTGCTCAGCCCCTCAAGCGAGGGCAAGCGGGCGATCCTTTCAATAAATAAAAGATTTTTGGAGCTAGCAATTTAAAGCCGGCCTTTAGCTCAGGAACCGGTACCTTAAACAGAACTTCTATAGAAAAAAATAAAAACGGGCGATGCAATAGAACGTGATCCTTACACTTAACACTGCAACTTGTATCTCTTTGTCCTCCACGTACTCTCAAGTTGGCCAAAGTACTCGACAAGTTTGTATCGACAGTTTGCCCACACACACACGTCACAGTAATATTTGACTACATCATACCCACCCACCGGTCCACCGCCAAGAGCCAATATCTAGCAATTTAAAAAAAAAAAAAGTTTTTTCCAGGGGTGATACATCTCGTACAACAACAACACAATCATGACCACACGAAGCTCCAACTTTGAGCTGTTACGTATCCTCGCCATGGTGCTGATTTTCTACTACCACATGTGTCGCTGGGCCGACTGGGATTTTGGGTGCCCCAAGAAGGACGACAAGGGCAAAAAGTTGCAGGTATTAGACAGCTGCGAGATCAAGTCGGGCAAGCAGCTGTTGGTGTTCTACCTCAGCTCGCTGGGGAAGATTGGCGTGCACATATTCGTGATGATTAGCGGGTACTTCAACTACAGCCGGCCGGCCTCGCTCAACTCCATCATCCGCATCTGGTTCCGAGTCGTTTCATGGACATGGACCATTCTAGCAATCGCGGCTTGTATGTCTGACATCTCCTGGACGGATGTGGAGTATCAAATCTTCCCGATACTTACTGGGAACTACTGGTACGTGTCAACCTACCTCTTTGTCATGTGTGTGTCGCCAATGCTCGCCGCCACAATCAAAACACTGACACAACGACAGCTGGTGGGCACGATCACGATTCTGCTGGTATCAGTATCGCTATTCTCTTACCTTCCATTGACCAACCGCATATCAAAGTTTTATCAGAACCGGACCACGCTCATGTTTGGGCTGTACCTGCTTGGTGCCTATTTCCGTGCGTATCCAAAAGTGCTGTCCCACATCTCGGCATGGGTGTTTCTGGCCATTGCAATTGCGCTCAACTGCATTGACGCGTTGACACTCTACATCTTCTCGCGATGGGAGTTTACCAAAGCCAATTCCGCTTTTCTGTCTCAGAACAAGTTTAAAGGTGGCAGCTTTCTATTGATGGAGCCGGATTACGCTCCATTGTCGTTGGTTATTAGCATTGCGTTGTTTCTGTTTGGCAGGAATTTGACAATGACACCGAGTAGCAAGATCAACTCGCTAGGTGGGGCCACGTTTGGTGTGTACATTCTGCATGATAACAAACTGCTAAGGGAGATTTTGTGGCACAAGTTTCTGCCCGTTCATGAACATGTCGACGAGCCCTATTTCTACATCTACCTGCTTGTCGCCCCCATGTCCGTGTACCTCTCCCTCTCTTTGGGCGAGTATATCCGCCAAAAGGTTTTGCATGGCGTGGAATCTCGCGTGGTGGAGTTTCTAGGGTCTGGAATTACAAAACTCGGCGATAAGCTGGGTGATTTGTTGTGCCTTGAGGATGAGGAGTATAAAGAGGAGTATTCGCCTTGCTAAGACTTGTATGTATTGTTTTTTATTAAATTTTTGTTGGAGCTTTTGGAAATGTATAATCATTCTGCTCCTTTTTTGAAACATCGCGCCGCATCAAAAAATCGGAGTTCCGTCCTCCGGCAGAGTGACCACCCGACCGAAAATCATTTTTCATCAAAATTGATCGCGCCAGTGGTTTAGCGGTAAAATTCGTCGTTGCCATCGATGAGCCCCCGGTTCGACTCCGGGCTGGCGCATTCTTTTTGCTTCCATCGATTGTAGACAATCGGGCATTTCTCTTTTTTAGTCTATTCGACACTAGACCGTTGTGTTTTGGGTGTGTCGTTTTGTAGTGGTGCAAATTTTGTAGCAAAAGCGTTGGGAAGAAAATTTGGGTTCCGACAATGTCCGAGATTATTACAATATGTGATAATTGGACAAGAGAACACTATACCAAGCTAGACTACGGTGATGAGCGCTAGGGTTTATGCATTTCAACTTGCATATGAAGAAGGTGCAATGGACCGAGCGACTGGAGTTGCCTACGGGCGACAAAAGAGAGCCAGTTGAGGACGTGAAGTTGTTGGGTATTATGCTCCGGTTCAGCAAGCACGTGCAGGAACGAGCCGTAAAGGCACGCAGGGGCAGCAACCGAAACGGACTGCTGGCCCGGCTTGTTCCGGCAAATGTACATGGCTTGTGTGGTCCCGATTATCGATCGAGTATGGATGTGAAGTATGGCAGGAGCGGGCGTACAAGCAAGACGTGAAGGCGATTACGAAGGTGCAGAATCAGGCCTTGCGGCGAATACTCGGGGCATGCAAGTCAACGCCAATACCGGTGTTGGAAATAGAAGCGGCCGTGCCGCCAATCCACATGCGGCTGAAACTGTCATCCCTAATCAAAAGCCGCACGGCTGTTTAAATTTTAGGGTTGGCACCGCAGAATCCCGTCCATCACTTGTTCCGACATGAGAACTTGGGCGAGACGACGCTGGCGAAGATGAAGAAGGAAATAATGCCTCACCTGAATGGGAAGGAAGATGACATAGTCCCGGACTTGATACGTACCCCCGTGGCACGGCGAGATGAGAGCAGAGTTGAAGAGACACTGCACGAGGAAAACGGAGAAGAAGCAAGTGCCAGGAAGAGACTTTGTCTCCCCCAGGTACTCCAAGTGCGGCGAGCGCAAGCTCCGACGTTACCCAGGGCCGAAATCGGGGCCCTACTAATCTAATCAGTGGATAAAACAGCAACCATAAACCAGGTCCCGAGCACTGCTATAAAAAGGTCCAACCTATTATATTTATTTCTTTCTATTTATGTAATTAACAATAAAATGGTTTCAAGTCAAAGTCAAGTCAAAGGGTTCCGACCTCCCCCCGACGTTTAGGGTGAAGAAAGACCCAAACGTATTAACAAAACAGGGAAAGGGGCTGCGTATAAGTCACGCCGCACGACCTCCTCCCTCTCTCTCTCCTGTCGGAGTTCCGACTTTTACATACGCGCGCGCGCACGCCCTTAACAGCGACGAAAAACAATTTTTGTCCATTTTTCAAACACGACACCAACAACTCACAGTAAAAATAGATGGTATGGAACACATCCTCTTTTTCACACGCACACACACACACTAACTCACTACCAAAATGACAGAACTTTGAAGACATTGAAGACATGGACGGATGTCGGTTCTCGTTCAATGCGTTTCCAGCCTCGCCGAATGATGCCACGAACGCGGTGATGCCACTGGCCTGTCTATACAAGCCATTGCAACGCGGCACGGAGAGTGGGTTACCAGTTGCAGGCTATGAACCGGTGTTGTGTAAGCAACCAACCTGTCGAGGTATTCTAAACCCGTATTGTCCACTAGACTTGCAAGGGAAAGCGTGGGTGTGTCGATTTTGTTTCCACCGAAACCCGCTACCCCAGCAATACTTTAACATCACTCCGTCAGCTCTGCCATTGGAGTTGCAAGAAGGAAACACGACGATGGAGTATGTTCTGACCAGGCAGGCGTCCACGCCACCGGTGTTTTTATTTGTGGTTGAT
Organism: Blastobotrys elegans; assembly: GCA_030564235.1. Taxonomy (NCBI): domain Eukaryota; kingdom Fungi; phylum Ascomycota; class Dipodascomycetes; order Dipodascales; family Trichomonascaceae; genus Blastobotrys; species Blastobotrys elegans. The sequence continues at coordinate 54,786 of JAJLUJ010000032.1, forward strand.
ACGTGTACCGATTCTGAAGGGCTGCAAGCCTTGAAGGACGACATTCTCGTGTCGTTGAGCTTGCTTCCACCCAACGCTATTGTAGGGTTAATCTCGTTTGGGACTGTAGTCCACCTGCACGAGATTGGCTACCAAGAAGCATTGAAGACGTTGGTTTTCAATGGCGGGAAGGAATACACTCCCAAAAAGCTACAGGAATTGCTGGGTCTGTTTGTCGACTCTACCCACCAATCGCATTCAACCACGCCGGCATCCAACCTCCGAGCCGCGTCGAGATATCTTTTACCAGTGCAGGAAGCTGAATTCCAGCTGACAAATGTGCTTGAGCAGCTGTGCGAGGACTCGTTCCACGTTGATAATGATAAACGGGCAATGAGAAGTACGGGTACAGCAATGAACCTGGCATTGTCACTGCTGGAGGCCACGTACCCACACACTGCGTCTAGAATCATGCTCTTTACATCGGGGGCATGCACGCATGGGCCGGGGGTTGTGGTTGACCGCCAACTCAAGGTGCCTATCCGATCCCACCACGATATTTATGAAGAAACAGCCGACGCCAAAAACTTTAAAAAGAGCTGCAAGTACTTTGAGGCGCTGAGTAAACGGGCCACCAAAAGCGGGCATGTAATTGACGTGTTTGCCGGGTGTTATGACCAAGTCGGGCTTGAGGAGATGAAGCACTTGCCAAACGATACCGGTGGGGTCATTGTACTAGTGGACGCGTTCAACACGTCCATTTTCAAACAATCCTACCTCCGTCTATTTGAAAAGGATAACGAAGGGTATCTCAAGATGGCATTCTTGGCCAATTTTGAAGTCAAGATGAGCCGGGAATTAAAAGTATCGGGCATGATTGGCCCGGGTATTGGTCTGGCCAACAAGACTGCCCAAGTCGCCGAGACTGCAGTAGGAATTGGCGAGACGTCGGCATGGAAGATTTGCGGGCTGCGGCCTCAGACTACTCTTTGCTTGTTTTTTGACATTGCCAAATCACAGCCTACTAATACGACCACCACAAACCAAGGTCAGCCGCAAAACCAGGCGGCGGTTCAATTCCTGACGCATTATTTGCACGCTTCCGGTCAGTTTAGACTGCGAGTGACGACGGTGGCTCGTCCATTGGCACCGGCGGCCCCTAGCCCTGAGCTGGTGCAAATGTTTGACCAAGAAGCCGCGTTGTGTATTCTATGCCGGCTGGCGATTTGTAAAGCCGAGAAGGGCCTGCCTCTACATGAAGTCAGCCGGTGGGTTGATTCGACGTTGATCAAGATGTGCATCTTTTTTGGGGATTATGTCAAGGACAGTCCGCAGAGTTTCACCTTGCCACCCACTTTTACCATGTTTCCTCAGTTTGTATACCACATGCGGCGTTCACAGCTCATGCAAATCTTCAACGCCTCGCCCGACGAGACCACCTATGTCCGGCACGTGTTTAACCGCGAGGATACTCCAAACTGTTTGATTATGGTCCAGCCGTCATTGACGTGTTATGAACTTGATAACCCAGAAAGCTACCCGGTTTTGCTGGATTCCATGTCTGTGAATGCAGATCGGGTGCTGCTTTTGGATACATTTTTTCATATTTTGATTTATCACGGCGAGACAATTGCGTCGTGGCGGAAAGCAGGGTACCAAGACCAGCCCGATTATGCTAATTTGAAGGAGCTGTTGGAGGCGCCCCGGCGAGATGCGGCGGAGATTTTGCAGGACCGGTTCCCTCTGCCGCGGTTCATTGACACTCAAAAGGACGGGTCCCAAGCCCGGTTTTTGTTTTCTCGTTTAAACCCGTCCAAACAGAATGGATTTGGTGGCGGGTTGAGTTATTCTAGTGTGCTCACTGACGACGTGTCTTTGCAAGAGTTTATGGACTACTTGAAGGGTATATCCGTAAAGAGTAAAAAGTAAGGGGGAATTTGTAGTATGTCTTTCTTGTGATGTAACTTGTATTTTAAGCTTTCACAATCTTCTAGGCGGGGTTTCACGTCATGTGCGGCTCGAGGAGATCACACACTTCAACGTTCCGATCGTTAACGAGGTAGATGTGGAGGAAGGAAGACGTTTACACTCTTGTCCTGGTCCAATTCTCAATGCTCAGCTTTGGGTCTTGAAGTTGGCTAGCCTAGGTTGATTCCATCTAGTCGTATACGTAGGGAATTATCTGCTCCCAAAACATTCTTCAACAACAACTTCAGCTTTGAAACTAAACTAGCTTACCTAGCAGCGCTTGTTCTAAAATGCTACCATCACTACCTCACGAGGTCCACGCGATGATTATCAACCAGCTCGATCCTGAATACGAAGAAGACCACCAAATCTTGACAAACTGCTTGCTAACAAACTGGGGGTTTTTCCCACACGCGGCGGCGCTACTATACAGAGATGATGAGCACGACTACTACCGCATTGTGATGGGCCATATTAACAATACTGAGAACGTGATTGATTTTGACCGGCTGCACTTCCTCTACGGTCGACATGTGAAGAAAGTCACGATCCGGGAAGATGAAGAAGAGGTGCACTTGGTTCCGGAACATATAGTAGGCTGGGCGGTCGTGGCCGGGTTGAGACCATTGCAACCGACCAAGTTGGATGTATTTGTCGGGGTCGACACTCTTATTACCTACCTCCCTCTTGTGGATACCACGGAGCTGAAGACCGTCTCAATTGACTTGAAATGCACGTCTTTTGCCGGCTTTTCTCTATACACGGTGCTGCGGCTGCTTACACAAGCAGATTCCGTTGACTTGACCATCTGCACATGTTCACTTGAAACGCTGCCAATCCATATTGTACAGAGCATGCGAGTCAGTACGCTGCGGGTACCTGACGACTGCGGTGACATCTTCACGAACCCAAACCTGCAACATTTCCTTCACTTGAACAAACTGTACCTGAATTTTGACCTAAATGCGCAAGCTAGGATACCACCAATCCCGCCTCTTCCCACAAACCTCGAAACGTTTCATGCGACAATGTCTCAGGCAGTGACGATCGAACCCAATGGCGAGAACCTCCTTGACGGGGACGGGGGACGAGACGTTGAGAACGCTCGAGCATTTGCAAACCGATTGATGGGCTGTCTCGGTTCTCTGCGACACCTCAAAGACTTCACTCTGTTGGCGATAGGCAGGGAGCACGCATACTGTGGCGTGGTGGAAACGTTGGTACACGGGCCAATCACACACCTGGAACGGTTGGAAATTACTGTCAGCGATACAAACATGAGACAAAACTGTTACAACCACTTGGTCCGACTGTTTGACTTTGTTGGCAGCCGGAACACCACGATTACCGAATTTAAACATGATATTCAGTGTTCAGGAGCTATCGACCGAACCGGGGTTTACTTGACATACAACTATTTCCAAAATTTGCAAACAGCTTGGATTTGTCGAAACGTGTTGTACAGTCATATGGTCGAGCGGCCTAACGGCAGGCCAGTTGTTAACGCTTCTGAAGAAATATTCCTGGTTGCTTCCAACTGCCGTAAGCTGAAATCGCTTCATTCTTCTTATTGTTGGTTGGACCAGATATACCTAGCTAACGAAGCAACCAAGATTGAAACAGAAGGCACGAAGGACTACGTCTTGTTCCCGTGTCTTGAAGAGATGATTGATTTTCGAGGAGCGTGCGTGAATACTACTACCATGGGGTGCCTACGCCAATTCTTCAAACGACACGCCCCATTACTACCTACTAATCCCGATCCTTATTCTAGGTGGTTGCAGTGTACGTGTCGACGGGGAATGAGCCATAGCAATAACTATTCATCAAAATAAAACGTCTAACACATTTTTGGCTCGCCGCACACGTTTTTACGTGTTATATGTTCATATTTTTACATTTTTACCTTTATTACAAGACAATCTACTCCCACAACTCTACAACAACAATTCCAATGGGTTTTCAATGTTTCGCTTCAACGCCTTGATCCATTCACCGCCAACAGCACCGTCAACAGCCTTGTGGTCAAACGTAGCAGTAACATTGATAACGTCATCAAAAGCGACACCAGACTCGCTGTCCAGGTCTTCAATGGCCTTTCGTTCGACAGTGCCGACGGCCAAGATGCATGCTTGTGGAGGGTTAATAATAGCAGTGAACAATGACACTGCTGGGTTCATGCCCATGTTGGAGATTGTAATGGTACCGCCTTGGTATTCTTCTGGCTGCAACTTGCCATCTCGCGCCTTCTTGCCTAGTGCCTTGACTTCAGCAGAAATGGTAGCCAATCCCTTCTTGTCGGCATCCTTAACAACTGGGGTGATTAGACCGACTGGGGTGGAGACAGCCACGGAAACGTCAGTGTTTTTGTATTGTCGAATGATACCTTGTTCGCCCATCCACGCCGCATTGACTTGTGGAACAGCCTTGTTGGCAGCAGCAATAGCCTTGATCAAAATATCATTGACCGAAATCTTGTACTTGTCTTCTGCAACCGCGTTCAACGATTGTCGCAGCTTTTGCAACTTGGATACAGACACAGTGGAAGACACGATAAAGTCTGGGTTCAATTGCTTGGATTCGGACAATCGCTTGGCAATGGTCTGTCGCATGGCACTGATTGGAATGTCCTCGTAGGCAGCAGCAGCTGGGGAAGCAGTGGTAGCGGCAGGAGCAGGAGCAGCCGGAGCAGCAGCTGGAGCCTTGTAACCTTCCACATCTCGCTTAATAATTCGCCCGTTTGGTCCAGAGCCCTTGACATTCTTTAGTGGAATGCCTTGCTCAGCAGCAATCATTCGTGCCAATGGAGAGACAGCGATTCGGTCAGTGTCTTTTGGAGCAGACTTTGCTGGAGCAGCTTCAGAAGACTCTTGCTTGGCTGGTGCTGGCTCGGACGACGACTCCTCCTCCTTCTTTGGCTGCTCAGTTTCGATTGGGCCTTGTTCGGTCTGGGCATCAGCCAAGGTGAAATCGGCAAATGCAGCCACGTCGTCTTGGTCTTCCACAAACACACCAATTGGCTTACCCACCGCAACGTCCTTTTCGCCAGCTTCGAGCAGAACCTTGGCCAAAAAGCCCTCGTCTTGGAATTCAAAGTCCATGGTGGCCTTGTCTGTTTCAATGTCGACTAGAGCCTCACCAGGGGACAGTGAGTCCCCGACAGCCTTTTGCCAGGTACCAATGTTACCTTGAGTCATGGTTGGCGATAGAGCCGGCATGTCAATGATTGTGTGGGCTGGGAATGATTTGGAAGCGTACAGACGGGCGATTTGTGGTGTGATGGCAGTTCGTTGAACACATTTGAACATTGATCGTGCAGCGACCAATCGCTTTGACAGTAGTGTAGCGGACATTATTTTTGGATTATTGTATTGTGTGTGGTTGTTAAAAAACAAGAAAAATTGTTGAGAAGAAAAAAATTTGAGATTTTTTACACAAAAGAAAGAAAGAAAAAAAAAGCGTTGGGAAAAGTCCTGTTTTCGTTTAACAAGTGTGCGGTGGTTCGAAACCGGTTTGCCCCGAGACACGGCCATTTCCGATTATGAAAATTTGCAATTGGTTAGTTTTTTTTTTGGGGGGCGAGGGCGAGATTACGTCATCACGTTGGCCAATTGATGAATTGGGTTGCGGCTTTGTTTATGAGACATTGGGGAAAACTCCGGATTGGGGCCTGGTTTTTAGGTTTGGTATACAAGACCTAGACATCATTAGCGTACAGTAGTGGGTTATAAAAACTCTACCTATCATAATATGCGGCTCAGACATTTCAGCCGCCGTGCGGCTTACAGCACCTTCTCCACAGTCTCGCCAAAGTACCGCGACGAGACCAGCTCATCCTTCTCAGCAACGTCAAAAAATTCAGAAAATTTCCGCTTCTTGGCTTGTTGGAGATAGTCATCAGTCCATTCAAAGACAACGCCTTCATTCTTTTCGAGCACGTTTACTGTAGTCTGCCAAGAGTACCGAATCATGTTACCCCAGCCAAACACGGGGTCTACGTTTTGTTTGAGCCAGGTTGACGTTTTGGAGTCGGATGGGTACCCACTGCCCCAAGTCCCGCCGCTTTCGTCGTTTTCAATCAGCGACGCGTCTCTGGTGACTTTTGCACAGATGGACGCGGCAGAAACGATCGGGTATATCGAGTCTGCTTTTTTGGCTACCGTGATTGAGCCAATCTGCGGGAACCGCTGCTTTAGTTTTGTTTGATACTTGTCAGGCGGGCCGACAGTGTCTACAAACACTTGCGTCAGGTTGACGCCTTGATCGAGGACTTTTTGGATCAGGTCCATTGTTGTATCGTGAGCTTGTTCGTTTAGGTTGTACACGCCGTGTGATTCTGGTTTCAGCATCCCGCGGCATATATCTCTGGCTGTCATGATAGTGGTGGCCCATCCGATATTACCAACCAGCTCGTCCTCCTCGCACATGCGTTGTAAAAGCTGCGAACGCGTCTCGTGATTCAACACCTTGGAGTCCATAAACCCCACCTCTTTGAGCCTGTTGAGGTAGTCTACTTTACAATAGCTCACTGCGTATACCATTGGCCCGATCACTGGCCCACGCCCAGCCTCGTCCACCCCCAGCATGCATGGGTCGTTTCTCGCCATGACCGCGTCGGGGATAGGCGTAACATACGTCGAGCTTTCCGCAATGTCCCAGGTGGCTTTATCTGGCAAGCTGGGCGGGTTGAAAGTTGTAGTGTCTGCTACTGTCATTGTTTAGTGGTGGTGGTGTTGTTGTGGAGAGGTTTTTTCCTTCCTTTTTCGTCCCAAGGCTTGGCCTGCGCACGCGTTCTCCCATAAAAAAAACGCGTTTCAACCCCAATAAAGTATGTTGAACGTACTTTTAAATAACTCTATATATATATAGCGAATCCAGAATATATAACGAGATCATCTCCTTTTTCACTTCTCCCATTCTATATGTCAATTACGTAAATTCGCTACTTTGGAGTGTTTGGGTCCAAACAGCTCGGAGTTTTGGGTCGTTTTTCTTCGCGGTTGGGTTCTGGTTCAGTTGGTTGTTGTTTGGAGTTGTGAGTGTCTAGTTTGGATGGTGGTGGTGTGGCTGCTAGTCGCGTGTGCGTGTACGGGGTGTAGTACCGCGAACGAATCGGTGCAAGCGTTGAATTTGGTCCTAAGCTAGATAAACGAAAATGTTTGAGAGGCTGTCCTGGTTTTGCGGACGTGGCTTCATTGCCATTCTTTGTTGTGGTTGTCGTGTCAGTGTTGGTGGTGGTGTTTTTGGCAGTTTTCTTCAAATCACAATTACCGTGACAGGCCGATTTGTCATACGGATTGGTTCGCAACATGCATTCCAGCTCTTTGATACGCATGCCGTCCTGGGAATGTCTACTTGAGAATACTCGCCAATCACGCTCAACTACCTCTTTTAAACTTTTGCACTCCTGGTTCTTCTCATTCAACTGTTCTGCCAACCCTCCGACTATATACAGCAAAGATTGGTTCGACATTCTCGCTCCTGGCTTGGTCTTGTACACTCCATCGTTCGCCAATTTGTGTGTGGCATGAAACGCATTAGCAGGTGGCGGAGGAGGGGTAGAGCGAGGGCGAGGAGGAAAGAGGTTACCTTGATATACGTATGGACGTTTTGGTGGAGTGTTGTCTGTCATGGTATACTTGTCTTGTGAAAGAGCTCGAGATGGATCATTTATATAGCAAGTATTTAAAAAATTTTTTTTTGCGAGAAACACGTATCAATATGTTTGATGAATGGGGAAGGTACAATAGAGTCTAGTGCGGCATATATGTCAAGTATACGTACGTTTGGATCTGTACTCGTATATATAAAATACCAGAAATATTTGAAAAATCCAGAAGAGGTAAATGCTGGACAAAATGTTTGAAACTTTCATATAGGAAGGTGAAGACTAACTTTAAAATAGTTTCTCCGGGCCCTCCCCTTAATTAGGTCATAATAACCGCACTGTACAACCCTTCTACTTATCTGACAGGCCAAAAAAATTCAGGATGGAATCGCAATAATAATACCGTACGAGTACATTCTGGGTTCAACCGCGTGATCGATACCGGTACTAGGTCTCCAGCTTCGAAATCCGAGGTTCAACTCATACTTGCTTTTAAAGGATGAGGGTTTAGGTGTCTGTGCGTGTGTGTGTACTCAATACATAACGGGGTATCTCATTCCGTATACATAGCCAGCGCTATAGCAACCAAGCGCCAATCCGCAACCCCCATGTCAGCCAAATATAAAAGTCGGAAACGAGGAGCTCAAATATTTCAAAATTTAAATCTACTCCATACATTTAAACACTATGAATTGGAAACTAGCCGCGTTGCTAAGTTTTGTTTCGGCTGCTCGCCTAGTGACAGCCCAGTGCCCAGTTGTTGATGGGACATGCCCAACCGAAGGTGAGCGACAGTGCTACGGTGATTCGTACGTTATGTGCAGAGACAATGCCTGGAGAGTTCGGCCATGCGGCGGCGAGAAGGTTTGCCGAGAGGACGATGGAACTGTCTACTGTGATTACCCTGATGAAGATGGCGATAAGGGTGACAATGCGGCATGTAACACAGACGAAGGCAAGACTACAACTACTCGAACCACTGCTACTACTACAACTGCCATAACTACCACCAGTACCTCCTCACCAGTGACATCGTCTTCTACCACTACAACACGTACGTCTACTACTACAAGCGCTGGTCCAACCCCAACTGGCGACTGTCCGGCGGCCCTCGGCGATTACTGCGAGCCGGAACTTGGCCAGGTCTGTATCGGTGTAAACTACGCCATGTGTTTGTACGGAAAATGGACGTCACGACCATGTCCACCAGGCACTGTTTGCCATACTGGCGGTGGTAGCTTCCAGACGGTATGTGATTGGCCTCGAAACAAGGAGGATAAGGGTGACAACCCGCAGTGTGCCGCATAATACTTGAAAACCTATCAAACATATCAAATGTAGAATCATAGTCATTCCTTTTTTATAATAAGAAAATCTCATTTCGTTTACACCCTTTTCTGGCTAAGAAGAAGAAGAAAGAAAGAAAAAAGCATTATTCGAATCTATAAATACACACCCTGCGCTTACGTAATACTAGCTGTGGTGGGGCTGAGCAGCATTGTCGGCGTTGAAATACTTTATCGAGTCCATCGATTCCCGAGTCATCCAGGACTCTCTCCCGGTATCCTGGCTAGTCCGCCTGTTATGCTGATTGTGAAGAGCTTGGTCTTGCTGGTATCCGGCCAGCTGCTCAGCGTCGGTATTCGAGGCCCGAGATTGGTTGTACTGGAACAAAAACCGCATCTGTCTGCCCACGAGGAAAGTAGATCCGACAAATGTAAGCCACTCAATCAACGTCAATGCAATCAACGCCTTACCGGTAGGATGTTTCTTGTCCTTGGCGTGGGCCACGCAGCTGGCTAGAAACGCGGCAAACCAGAATAGATTCAACACTGCCTCAAACGAAGCATGTGTGATTGACTGCCATTTATAACCCTCGTCGAGAGGAAGTAGGTTAGCCAGCACCACCGCCGTGAACCCCAACGTGGCCAGTGCCACAATTAGCGTGTATATATCCTCGCCCTTGCCGACTTGGTGAATCATGGCCGCTGCTAGACAGAGGTTGACGAACCCTAGCACGATCTGCGCCGTTCTCAGACCCGAGTGGAAGTTGATTAATGGTTTCTGTACTTTCATTGTGTATATCGTGTATGGATATGCGGGGGGAAGGGGGATATGCCGGTCTTTTTATATAAGAAAGAAAGGCGCAATGCAAATTTTCAGGAGGCGGTGGCTGAGCCGCATCGGGAGCCAAGCCCAACACCGCTCCCGACGTTCCCGTGTTTCTATTTTTGGCCACTTGGTTCGGCAGTGTATTTTTGATTAGTTCTGTCACGTACGTCAAGTTCCGTATATATGGACAAAAATCAACAAACGCCGACGAGCGCATACCGTCAAAACGGCCACAAACGCGACAAAAAAGAACATGGCAAGCCCGACACTGGAGCATACCTCAAGCTGGCTGGGAAAGTGGAGTTTGCCACAAAGCCAACCAAACACAATCCACCCGTGGCGCCACAGTAACTGGTCCCAATTTTAATACAAAAAAACAAACGCGATATTCCGTTTCTAAAAGCTTGTAGATATTCCTTATTGGTAGTTTACAGTCTTTACAGTTCCAAAAGGAAGCACTTGGTCGATGCGGGATGAATCAGTCAGCAGCATGACGAGCCTGTCAATGCCCATGCCCCAGCCCCCAGTGGGCGGCAACCCCCACTCCAGGGCGTCAACATACCCTTGGTCAGTCACGCCCCCGTCCTGCTGTTGCTGTTGTTTGAAATTAGCCAGCTGAACAGCAGGGTCATTCTCTTCCTCGTATGCATTGACGTATTCACGCCCGTTAATAAATAGTTCAAACCGCCGCGACACACAACGCTCGATACCGTTGATCTGTACGGTAGCCGATTTGGCGAGCGGCGCCATGATCTGCGGGTGGTTAGTGATCATGGTCGGTTCAGCCTGGCAGAGCGGCTCAAGAAACGTCTCGGCTAAGGTGTCCAAAATACCCGCCGCGTCGTCGCCATCCAGGTTAAAAGCACATTCCACCTCGCGACAATACCCAGCCAAATTCTCCACACTAAGCTCAGCAGGAAGCAGTTTCCCAGTTATCCTCTCAATTTCCGTAAAGTAGTCGAGTTGACGGAACGGCTGTGCAAAACTTGCCTTAAGCGCATCCAGGTGCGGGGTTGGCCCGTGTTTAGCAACCACGGCATCAACAACTCCTCTAAACAGCGTTTCTGTAGTGGAGATGAGATTGTCCAACGTGGTAAAACTCTGATAAAACTCACACGTGTAGAATTCGGGGTTGTGAGTGGCGTCTATCCCTTCGTTGCGAAAACACGGGCCAATCTCGTACACTTTCTCAACGCCGCCAATGACCAGCCGCTTGAGCCACAGCTCAGGTGCGATTCGAAACGCCAGCTTGAGCGATTTCCCGTCGCTGTCTAGAGCCGTTGACGATGTGGTGAACGGGGTGGCTGCTGCCCCGCCGGCTTGTGACGAGATGATTGGCGTGTTGACCTCGATAAACTCACGTTCATTGAAGAATTGACGGATATGCTGAATGGTCGTCGAGCGGACCTTGATGTTGGTTTGTAGAGACGTGTTGACGGCCATGTCCACTACCCGGTTATGCGCTCGGGTTGTTTCGTCTTGCAGGTTGACGGGGAGGGGGTGTAGACACGGGGTCAGCAGCTCCACCGGGTGATCTGCTTTTACTGACAACTCGCCCGTTTTGGACCGCCATGGGATGCCTTTACATGAAACGTGGTCGCCTCGTCTGAGCAAAAAGTGGTGGGACGTGTCTTGGGTGGTCATGTTTGATGAGTTGACCATCACCTGCAACTTTACCCCGTCTTGGAGAAGGTCAATGAACATTAAACGTTTGCCCGACTTTCGAATAGAGTTGATCCGGCCCTGGACGGTAAAGTGCTGGGTGCAGTCGTTGGAAACAAACTGGGCAAATTGTGAGATGAAATCATTGACTCGAATTACACTACGTTGTTTATGGTTACTCAACAATGGATACCAGTTCGCCGCATACAACGACGACCGTAGCAAAGCATTCCTCGCCGCAAAGTCCGCTGTACTATCCGCGGCAGAGGCAGTCAACTTGGACTTTTTGTTTTGATACGCTGCATTGGCGGCATACCTGCGAATGAATTGTTTCTGTTACTTTGGTTAGTAAAAGTTATTTGAAAGAGGCATTCATTGGAAAGGAACCCAATTTAATCAGATTGTAGAATAGAAAGATTGAATCATTAAATATTCATAACAATAACGCAGTTTACTTTCATGTTGAGCATCATATAAAGTATTCCCCCCCTTCTTTTTTGCCTTGTGATTGGGGTCACATACCATAACCATAAAAATAGTGGTGATGAAGAGTTTGAAAAAATTTTTAGGCAAGTCGGGGGCCTTTTTTATACCTTTTTGGTCCCAATTTACCGACCCGCGTGGTGCGCGCGACCGCCGACTCCGATGGTCCCCCGTGATGGAATAATCGCGTGCACGGGAAACCCTCCTTAAATTTGGGTAGCGTGCACGTATTTTGGGGGTCACGTGATGTAACCGTTCTCCCTAATCGATATGAGTTAAGTGCAACGTCGTATACTAGTTGATAGGCCGACCCGTTCTTCTCGCAGGATCCGACTGCAGTCTTTAAATTGACGGTCAAGGTCTTTGGTCCTTCTGGACGTCATTGCACACATACTCATCGCTAGCTTCAAGCTGGTGCCCTCACAACACTCTCTCCCGTATACCACATTCGCAACAAACCAATGACAGGGAAACATTGGTTCGTGTATCAGCTCAGGGCAGAGAATAGTAGAAGATAACAGCTTTAATCTGGGCACGAACAGGCGGAGATTACGTTGGACCAGGGAGAATTTGCTTTCACTGGTGAACACGCCACTTATTTACCAGCAGTTAAAAACAGCCTTACAAAGCGGATGGTGGTCGTCGGGGAGGTTTTGATCCCGGCAATGATCTCTTTCAGTTTATGGAAAGACATAGTCTAGCAGTGAACTCTAACGAGGCTACCCATTCTATTCCCGGTGTAAGAAACGAGGTTCTAGATTCATACGAACTGCTGGGTGAGATTCAAACCACACGAGCATTCCGATCCGAAGTATTGCTTGTAAACAGACCGTCTTAATCGTGTTGCAGCTATCGGCGGATCTTGAAGCTCTTTTGACCTTATCCATTTAAATCGGTTTAATATTGCAACCGACCTGATGGTAACTGCGAGGTAAAATATCCGTAGCGCTGAGAACAGTGAAAAGTTATCACTTGTCTGATTTTATTTGCTGCAGACAAAATACCGATACGTTAAAAAGCTCGTCGTCAATATATATACGCGTACGATGAGAGCCGGTTCTGCAAGCTAGCAATGCTACAATTGATCAGGGTATACATCCATTTCCAGGCGACTACCTCATATAAGAGAGTATGACGGGATTTTGCGATACCATATTCTTAGATTACCCATCGTACTAGCCAGATACTTGGTAACCACGTGCTCCAAACACCTCTGACCCGTTATCGTACTGAGATGCTTTATAGCTCGCTCCTAGTATAAAATCTAACTTTCGTTTAAATTAGAAAGAGTACATTACACGTATAAACTAACACAGGCTTGGTTCAAACCTGTTTACTTGCCAAACTGGCATTTCGGGTCGTTGCATGGCCGGACGACTTGACGAATAGGTTCCCCGTAAATACCTTTTGTAGAGATTGTCTTGCACATTGTTTGGTCGATATCGTAATGTTGAGGAGGAAGAGGAAAGAGTTTGGTTTGAGTTATGAATGTGAATGGTTGAATTTGTCTGAAATCAAAGGCGAACATTTACTGTTTATATAGACAAAATACTTGCCGCCTTATTTAGTTCTCTCGATACAGCAGATGTTTTCCATAGTGCAGTTCAGTTTTAAAACTCGGTTCTGGTGTGATGATACAGGCTAACTCCGCGGCTTGTCAGTACCACTTGGTCTGCGCGCGCGCGCGAACACAAATTTCTGGTGAGGCGTGCGTACGTACGTATACCCGCCCGCAACTATCAAACATCCAACTGAGAACGACTAATATGGGTTGTAACGCATAAACTAGCGGGAAATAATAACAAAACAGCCTTGTTGAGCCTTGTATCAGCAGTTTTGGGATAAAGTGGGGGGATTTTGTTGGAGTTTATTGCTGCGGACGTACGGAACTGCAATTGATTGATTGCTGTACTAGAGTATTGAACCTGAAGATGAAACGTCGGCAAACAAAACTGCTTTATAAACATGCCCAGCATATTGTTCCTTATAGTTCCATACTCCAAACCCATTGTTTCTAGGCCCAGATGTTATGGTTTGATCGCTGGTGGCGATTTCGTTACAAAATTAACATGGCATGCATACTTGGTCATGATTAGACCGCGTTTATAATTAGTTATGGTCTTGGTTAATCTACCTCGTTTTGTGGACTTGGTGATATAGTCCTAAACCTGCAGTACATGTTGAACTATGCATATGCTTATATATGGAGGTGACATGTGTGGCTCACACACTTCAACAATCCACTCGAGGATCCCCATTAGCGTACCTCTTACTACCCCCCATCACCACCACCTTAACGAATTATTCCTTATTTCTCACTGTTGTAGTAGATGGATCGGATTTTCCAAACCTCAGTAGTTTGCGTTATCCTATTTCGATTCGAACACACGGGGTATAATATCGGTGGTTGTCGGTGTTTTGAATGTTTTCCACGCGTAAATCATGGTCCGGGTGAAAAACAACAAAACTCGGAGAATTTGCAAAAAAAACTCGGAGGGAAATTTCCTAGAACACGAGAATGCGACTTTTAACATAGTTTAAATAACTGGAAACAAAGCTATTACGCTATTAATTAAAAAAAGGCCCCACCGAAATAGGCCGTTCTACAACCCCGTCAGTGTTTTTAAAATCCTTCAGAGCTGGCTTTAAATTGTTAACAATTGTTTTTGGTTGGTTGGCAACATGTGCACACCTCCAGCTGGCTAGACCGGTGGAGACCGCCAGATTGCGCCAAAGCCAAGGTATACGGTGATGGTGACAGAAGCTTCTAGAGAAGATAGTCAGACTAGTAGAGAATTACATTGTTTGAATGATTGATTGATGAATAGAACAGTTTGAAGGTAAATGACAAACTAAATTTGAATTCATTCATTACGCCAGTAGTATTGTATATAGCCACCTATATCAACACAAAACGCGGTTTAGCTTCAAAGCTAAACTACAATCTTGTGTAATCCAAATTAAACATTTCGTCAAGTTTACAAACTTTATCTCGGTTTTATATAGCGCACACTCCGCCGCACGAAACGCGGCCTGGCAAATCCAAAACCACGAAAAAAAGGGCACCACATCTCATCTCATCTCTTTCCCAACTCACCTCTTTTTTTAAATATATATTTACATTGGACCGGGCTGTGGAGGAGCTGGTGTCGGCGGGACAGCAAACATACCGCCAATATAAGTCCGGATTATCTCCTTAACCCCCAGCCACGTATTCTTGACTGCATACGGCACTGCTGGATGGCCCACCAGGTTGTCAATTCTCACCTCCCACGCTCTCACTGCCGTTCTCGTGTAAACCGAGCAATCATACCGCAGCTTGATGAACAAGAAATACAACAAAAACGGCACCATGGTCCCCTTTCTAAACGTCAAAAACTGCAGAAACAGCCACACAAACAACACCATCTCGGTCGCGGCGGCCATCATCATAAACTTGTCATTATACGTGGTCACAAACATGTGAATCTTAGACGAAATGGCCGATGTGCCTGGGTACCCCAACGCCGGCAGCAAAA
Organism: Blastobotrys elegans; assembly: GCA_030564235.1. Classification (NCBI taxonomy): domain Eukaryota; kingdom Fungi; phylum Ascomycota; class Dipodascomycetes; order Dipodascales; family Trichomonascaceae; genus Blastobotrys; species Blastobotrys elegans. The sequence goes on from JAJLUJ010000032.1 coordinate 70,116, forward strand.
ACGAGCGAATATAGGTCAACACGTGAAACAAGGAAAACACCATAAACGGCGGCAGCGTGCCAAAAAACGGCTTGGTCGTCAGCCACAGAAACGATAGCATCAAATAATGTACATTGTCGTCTCGTAAAATGGCATACATTGTGACTGGCCGCCCACGATACGTTTGGTTCAGAATCACGCCAAACGTGAAAATGGCAGCCACGTAACACTCTCGGTACCAAAACTTGGGGAAACTCGGCGCACGAAACACTTTTAGCGAAAACAGACCGTAGAAGATGGCGCCTGTTAAGGACGCTACATGCCCGCAAAACCATACAAATTGAGCAGAGCGGTACAACGAATGAATTCCTGGAGCTGGTGGTGGTGGCGGTGCTGCACTCATAATGTGTGTAGTTTGTCGTTGTCCGGTTGGGAAGAAAGAAGAAAAGAAGAAAAAGCTCAACATGAATTTTAAAAAAAAACAAGGGAAAAAACAAAACAAAACAATTATAAAAACGTGCGGCTACTACAATAACTACCACCTTTTAACGCAATGAAAACCCCTTTCGAGGCTTCTTTTCGTCCGTCACACGGCCCTGCTGCTCCAGCCTCAGCTTCTTTGCCTCCAATGCTTGCTTCTCCTTTTGCAATTGGTCCTTCATTTCTTTATGTCGCGAAAACAGCTCAGCCTCTGACCGCTTCAACTTTTGCTCCTTTTCGGTAACCTTTTGCTGGAACACGCTCTTCATTTCCTTCTCCATCTTGGCCAGACGGGCTTCATGCGCGGCTCGGTCTTCTTCTTGACGCGTGCCTGGGTGCACCTCTCGGAACACGGAATGGTCTTGCTGGATACCCAACGCAGACAGCTTTTCAGTCCGGTAGTGTTCGTACAGCACATTTGCGGTCCGTTCCCGCAGCTCTTCCAAATGCGTCTTGATTAGCAATTGACGTAGTTTAACAAAATCGCAATGATCAGGGTTGTCAACCTCAATCACCCCCCATGGGTATTCTCGGCCCCGAACCTTTTTGCCGTCAGCCAACGGTACAAGCTCGCTAGACCCCACAATAGCAAACGGAACCCGGGTCATAATCCCTTCATTCTCAGCAATCGTCTCCTCATCGTCATTCTCATATCGCGGCGGCTCAAAAATCTCAATCCCTTGGTACTTGATATCCTCCAAGATTCGGTACTTGAAATCCTCCAGCTCTTGTTCAGTCAGGGTATCAGCCTTGGCAATAACCGGCACGAGATTAACCTTCTTGTGTAGTTTCCGCATAACCTGGATATCAAGTGGCTTGAGAGAGTGGCCGGTTGGTTGAATGAAATAGACACACGCGTGCACTCGGTTATCCTCAAACTCAGTCCGGTTCACCTTATTCTCCATCTCCAGGTAGGAATCAAACCGCTGGTCAATATCCTCCACAATCGGCTTCCAAGAGTCGCTATTGTTGACAAAATCGCCAAACCCGGGCGTATCAATCACCGTCAGGTGGAGATTGACATTGCCCTCGTCCAAATTCTGCGACACGGCGTTAATCTCCACCGTCTTGGCAATTTCTGCGGCTGGGTCTTTTGGCTCCTTGCTTTCGTATAAACCCATATTGAAGAGCGTGTTGACAAGTGTGCTCTTACCAAGACCAGACTCGCCAACCACCATCAGGTTCATGTTGAACCCCTTCTTGGTCGACTTTTTGTGCCATTGCTGTGGCAAGTTTGCAAAGCCTACAAACCCAGTGATTTTCCGTCGCACAATGTTGGCGTCGTCATTTTGCGAGTTTGGTGCCGCGCCACCACCAACAGTTGGCGAGGATGGGTAGTCGGACGGCTGGATGACCGGCGAGCGTAGACTTTGATTGTCCATTGGCTCGATGGAGATTGGCGCGATTGTTGGCGCTTCCGCTGCCACCTTGTCGTCGCTATCAACTGTTTCATGCTAGTTAGTGGTGTGGGCGTTTAAGGGCGAGTTTAAAAAAAAAAAAAAAGAAAGGGGGGAGAGGTTTTGTCCAAAACGTACTAGAACCTGGCATTACAATGAGTTTGGTGTCGTGAGTGTGAATATCGTTGTCGTTGTTTGTTGAGTGCGGTGTGCTGTTCTAGACCACCAATCTGAAAAAAAAAATAGACGCTGAGATTGGAGAAAGAAGAAAAAAAGTGGTGTCAAGAAAAAGGAGAACGAAAAAGCGGAAATTTGTTGTTTTCTTTAAATCTCACGGGCCGGCTAGCGCGCGCCAGCAGTAGTTGACGGCGTTTAAATTGGGAGGAAAAAATTAATGAAAAAAAAAAAAAAATTAAAAAAAAACAGGGGGTGCAAAATGTTACAACACACACTTTGACAGGGATGTCTTGTCTTGGTGCTGCCAGAGTGTCAAAAAAAAAAAAAAAATTGTCACACCGCAGCTCTCACCCTTTAATGCGTCTTTTGTCGGTACAACTTTTGCCAGCGGTTTCAGCGATGTGGTCTGTATCTTGGTGAGACCGGTGCCTCCTGGTTGCGCGGATAAGAAAACGGCGGATCGAGATGGCGGTGATGGACCATCGCGCTTTTCATATGCCTGAGATCTGTATACCCTACGTACTTTATAGTAAATTTAACACGTACGTTGATATCTGGCTTTTGGTTACCTTGGAAATGCCTGTCTCTATGTGAACAACGGAAGAATATTGCATACAGGTGAATGGTATATGATGTTTACAGACTTGTCCACATTAAAAGCCGATTATAGTAGTTGGGCAGTGTCCTTTCGATGGGAGCTCAAACTTGACAGATGTGCATTCAGGGCTCGAGGTAGTGATCAGGTATATATACAATTGAGTTCGAGATCTAGGCGGATAATTCCTAAACAGGATAGATTGAGTTAAAGGCCTCCGGGGATCTCAAGAAATGATAAATGAATAAACGTACACGTGCTTCTCTCCTCTATGTATTAAATAGTTAACCTACACTCAACTAGCTGCCTATACGGTACACCCCAGCCGTACAGAATAGCAGTGTTTAATGCTTAGGATACTATAGCGATCGTGAACAGCTTCTCAATTGTTGTATATTATACTCGGACATCGCTTTGAGACCAAGTTTCAATACACTATAGAGATGTAGCTAGTCATGATTATGTTTTCCAGAAACTAGTTTCGTCGACCGAACATGATCACAATATTAACGGCAATATTCGTAATCGATGAATTGGATGAAGAACAGAACCTTGATTCTGAACCTCGCTACATAAATAACCATGCACATCTGCGGATTATAACTAAGGGATGTTAGGCGGCCGGTGGATATACAAGAGTGGTCGCGGTCGATATCAGAAAAGAACTAACGCGCAGTGCACATGTCACGTACGCGTCTAACACGCGTATACTGTAATTCCCGCCCAGTTGACAGATCCCAATATTTCAATATATAAAGAAACTATGCGTTAAAGCGCAGCTGCCTTAAAGTTTATCATTTGGGGTTCCATTCATCTAGTCTGGCACCGAGTTTGTTCGCATCTACATAACTAGTTCACAGAAAGACACTTCCTAGCTGCCTACAAGGGAACAAGAAAAAAAGAACAATGAATTGCAGCAAAACCGGGACTATACTATTTCTGCTTCTTATTAGGGGAAGATGGTTCCGCAGAATCATCCTCGTCCGGCTTTTTACGCACCAACGAGCTGATATCGTTAGCTTGGCCAACCATGGAAATGAGTTGATCCTTGAGGGATGACTGGGACGTGCCCATGATACCGTCCAGCACGTCAGATTTCTCACTAGATTCTTGCGCTTTCATATCTTCAAGACGTGTTTCGAGATCCTTCACCAGCTCTGGGTCGTTCCGGTCAGACTCCTTGACGGACTGGATAGCTTTCTGCATATGTTCAGTGGCTTGTTCCTTCTTCTTGTCATTCTCGTGGTCGAATTCGTACGCCAGGGCGAGTTTGAAGTGCGCCTCGCAGACAAGCGGGTCGGTGAACTTGTACAGCTCTGTCTTGAGCTTGAGCGCCGAGGTGAGATCGTCTACTGCTTGAGTAAAATTCTCCGATTCAAGCGACACCTCGCCCAGCAGGTCGTACACGCTAGCCAGTTTGGTCTGAATAGGTGGCTTATCGGTTGCAGATTCCAGCTCGGCGGTGAACATTGTTCGAACCAGGTCAAGCACTTCCCACGCGACTTCAAAATCAGACTCGTCTTTGGTTTCTTCTTGTTCTGGCTCGGCGTCTTCAGTTTCAGTTTCAGCTTCTCCTTCAGTTTCAGTTTCAGCTGCTGTTGATGCTGCTGCTGCAGGTTCCTGTCCGCCTCCTAGAACGTCAGCTTGAGACACGGCGACGCGGAATAAAGCTTTGCCATAGATGAAGAGCAAGTCAGCGTCTTCTTTTGTGTTTTTGGTAGTGTAAACCTGGCAGGCTTCACCAAGCTTGGCCACCGCGTCTTCGTAATTGGTCAGCGCGTAGGACTTGATACCCTGACCGACTAGCTCGTCGACCTGCTTGTCGTTGAAGGTTTTGAATTCGGCTTCCATTTCTGTTCCCATTTTTTAATATTATAGATCGTGGTCGTGTGGTGGTGGTGAAAAAAAATGCAATAAAATAAAAACGCGAAAGTTTTGTTTTGGGAGTTGTGAAGGGTGTGTGTGGGGAGGATGGCGCGTGCGCACGCGATCGTACCTAGATAGCTTCCTTTCTTATATATACATTGTCGGCATGAGACATTTCATATTGTGGTTTAAATTTGACCGTAGTAGCCACGTATCGGTAACAAAGCCGGCACTTTAATTGCCCTGCTAGTCGTCTCCTCTCAATGATTTTTAAAATCCCAGTTCTATCTCAGGCCTTAAGCTTAGAGCGCATCTTTGGTCTTTTAATGGGTTAACCATGACACAGGCATAAAACGGAAAGCCGTCATAAGATCACTATAACGTTGAACTTCAGTACACCAGTAGTGATGTGTCTAGCACGTTAACAGAACTGGGGTGGCGTAGCGTGGCGTGCGCACGCGCAAGTGAGTGGGCTCATCACGTGCACGTTGGGAGCTTTTTTAAAATTTTCGTGAGGCTTGAAAATCTTCCCACTATAGACAACTCACCAGAACACAATGGCACCAGCAGACGAACGCAAAAAAAGAAGAAGAAGAAAGCCGGCACGAACTGAAGACTTTTCGTCCGACTCTTCGTCCTCGTCATCATCCTCTGAAGATGAAAAGATGGAGGAAAAGACGCAATCTGTGGCGGAAGTCGACACGACCGAGCCAGAAAAGATGGACGTGGATTTGGATCTGAACATTACCGAGCAGCACAATGACGATTTCCGCAACATAAAGGTCGATGACGCCCACCGCAAAGTTAAGACCCCAGAGGAGCTTAAAGATGTCAACAAGGTGGATGAAAAGTTTCAGGTGAATTTCATCCAGCTAATGACGACGCAGTTCTCAGACGATATTGACAAACTGCGCCAGTCGAAAGATTTCGGAGACAAGAGTCTGCATAACCTGATTAATGCACTGAAAGAAGGGGCTGCTCTGTTTAGCACAAAGGATAAGGAAATTATCAATGAAGCTTTGTAAAAGGAGTGCATTTTTGATTTTTGATTTTTTTAAAGTCCAAAAAGCGGTCTTGGAAGCGGTGTCTTAATGTCCACTTTTTAATTTAGATACCAGGTCTTTTTTATTATTTATCTAGCATTTTTTAAAACTTTTGTAATTATTTTTTTAAAAAGAAGAACGAGGGTGCATCATCATGGTTATGCTGTTCTTCGCGGGGGTAGTGTTGGTGCGGCATGCCATGCGGCGGATATCACTACCAACTTTAACCGCATTTATGTACTTTCTAACCCAGCTATATACCGTTTTGGGTACGTGGACCCAAGTCACCGTACGTTAACAAATTTGGTGGTGGCCAGCCGGATGTGATGACTGTACACGTTCTGATGAATAACATAAAGAAGGAAAAGAACGCGCGGTGGTCATAATGATACTGCCGATCGAATCCCTAAAAATCCTCTCGCTACGTACGTGGCTGTTCCTTTCAATATGATCTATAATAAGCTCACAAAAATAAGATTGGAAATCATGCATGGTCGACATTGCGATCGAATTTATATCGATGACCTAGGTGGGTGTACGTATATGCTAGAAGTCAACACGGCCCGTATACTATAGGTATATATAGCAGCGCTGGTAATTATAGAAAGATACGATTCTCCGTATCCATGCTACTGATAATTAGTTTATAGTTTTAAATTTCTAATAATACCGGCCGCCTTTATTTCATCGATCCACATTTATGGGGTGTGGCGGTATATACCAGCCACCGCCGATCGCGATATACCCGGGCGATGATAGTCCAGGCCGGCCGGCCTGGAAATCTGTACAACGTTATAGCTAGTATACAAGTAGCCTATTAATAAATTTATAATCTGGTTCCATTATCCCACTCTCGAGTGCACGTGCATGATAGAGAATTTGACTTAATATAGGGGTGGTATTAGTACGACAATGTCCAATATTGTTAACGCGGGTGCGCTGGTTTACCGATTCTGTGGCACCATTTTTTTTTTCAAAACGGCCCATGGATCAGGTGGACATGGCACGCCTACCAAGCTACTATTCTCAACATGTTCAGGTGAAAGGAAAAAAAAAAAAAAAACTGACTTTGACGTACGTGGCTGCTATGTCGTATTTATAATACCGGTTTAAAACGCTATAGTCAAATGTTTAAACTCAATGGTACTACTTTCAGGGGTGACGAACGTCAACGTTGTACTATGGCCATGTAATCGACGCGACGTTTTATTTCATGAACACATTGTTATATACTAGCTTGTAGATCGTGGCCCGCGCTCCATGCATATGAGCCGCAACTTTTTTTTTTTTTTTTTTTAAGTTAATCGCGGAACTCCGACCACGTAATAAGCCGCACACAACTAAAACGATCGCTCACTATTGACCAAGATTTAGTTGCTGTACTGACCGGGTTAAAAGCACTTGTTAACACTATAGTGTACGGATGCCATGGTCTAGGAGCGGTGGCGTTGTTAATTTCTAGATCGATCTTCACTACGCCGGACGATCTATGGCGATCTATGGAACACAGGAGGTTGGAAAAATAGAACCTAAGGAGGGAGCGTTCCTAGGGCCCGGTGTAAAAAAAAAAAAGGATTAGTCCCGAAGATCGATCGATGACAGTGGTAATTAAACCGAGGGCGTTTCCAAATCTCTGTATATAAATGATACCCATTCCTCCCCTCTGCTCTCTTCTCTTATAAACTTAACACAAAAGTCAAACAGATCCATGTTATATGCACTACTTTTACTATCGACATGTGCTGCGGGGCAGCAGGTGGGCGGCGTTGGCACCAGCGGTGGGAGTGGACCGAGCGGCGGCATTGGCGATGAGAATAATCCCGTAACTCAGCCACAAGCATTCATCACAGACGTCGACTTTTCACCGGAAAGTCGCAAACTGGCAAACTACGACCCTCCCCAAATATCTGTCGACGTGGGGGCCATAACCCCCGACCATAAAATACACATAGACGCATCAGACACTGGCAAACGACAAGAGATGCTCGGGTTCGGCCACGCGTGGACAGACTCCACCGTCTCCGTGTTCAATTCCCTATCCAGCGAGAAACTAGACCAGTTAATGAAGGAGCTGTTTAGTAAAGACGGCATCAACATGGGTTTGATGAGGCATACCATTGGGTCTAGCGATCTCTCTGGCACCCCATACTCCTTTGCGGAAAGCGACCTGGACAGTTTTAGCCTTAGACAAGACGGCGAGGCTATGGTGAAGATGATTGCGAAAATGGGCGAATATAAAAGTGACGTTACGTTACTAGGTACTCCATGGTCAGCGCCTGGGTGGATGAAACTGGGCGGTGAGTTTGTGGCTCCAAAGATAGAAAGCCAATCACAGCACAATATGGGCAACAACTCACTAGACTACAATGAACATGAAGCATACGCTCAGTATCTTGCCAAGTATGTCGACGAGTACAAAAAGTATGGTGTACAGGTCAATGCCATCACACCAGAAAACGAGCCTCTGAACAACCAAGGCGGATACCCTACCATGTGGGTTGATGCGTCGGACGAAGCAGCACTGATTAGGGACCATCTAGGCGAGCAGATGCGCCAACGGGGCGTTCAAATATGGGCGTACGATCATAATACGGACCAGCCATCTTACCCCATGCGTGTCATGGAGACCGCCGATCAGTTTACCCAAGGTACGGCATGGCATTGCTACCAAAGCCCCGTCGCAAATTATTCCGTGTTGTCTGATTTCCACGACGCGCACCCAGATAAACTCCAGCTCATGACGGAATGCGGCTCGGACGGTAAACAATTTGGAGTCGCGTCCAACTTTATCCAGCCGGTGAATAACTGGGCATCGGGAGGTGCGCAGTGGGTCCTCGCTACAAATGACGACTACGGCCCACACAGTTCCACTGGCGGGTGTGAAAACTGTCTAGGATCGATTATCGTGCATGATGACGGCACGTATACAAAAACCCAAAACTATTACATGATGGGCCATTTTTCAAAGTTCATCCGTCGAGGGAGCATCAATTATCACGTTACGGCGGGTAACCTGGGCACTGATATGGACGCGCAAAATTTTTACACCATGGCGGTCAAAAACCCAGACTCGTCGTGGGTAGTCGAGCTCATGAACAACTACGACCAAGATAAACAAGTTGTGGTGACGTTTGATGGGGATTCACCATTATCATGGTCTGGCACAGTTCCTAAAAAGTCTCTAGTGACTTGGCTGCTACCGGATAGCATCCAGGGAAAGCTGAATAGTGTCGACAATGACAATGTAGCAATTCCTCATATAACTTTACCAACTCAGTATTATAGACAAAGTACAGGTGAACATGCAAAGACGGCTGTGGTGTCACTGTAGTAATATAGATAATTTAATTTAATTTAATTTTTTCCAGCCTATTGATTGATGATGAGGTAGGTTCTACAATCTAGCAATAAGGTATGAGCCACACGTCTGAAAGGTTTGGAACGTAATTCAAAACGGTGAAATTTAATTGTCAGCCGCACGTTTGACCTCCGGGGGTTCAAAGTTAGCCCCCTAATTTACATTGAACGTTGGTGTGGCAATAGCGATATCGAGAGGTACCGAGCATCAGACCACCCATCTTAATACCCCATTCGTCGGGTGAATTGGCCCAGGAATCCACCATAGTAACTCTCTTCGCTCTGCTGCTGTGATTGCGGTGGCTGCTGAGGAGTGGCACTTCTGGAGGGCAGGTTTACCGGGGTACTAGCTCTGCTCTTTTCTTCTCTTTGATGCACAATCGTATCAACCCGCTTCCGTAGATTAGACACAAACTTTTGCCGTGCTGAATACACGGCAGTCCCCTTCCAAATCTGGATCAGCTCACCAACCCGGTCAATCTCCTGCCTGGCTTCCTGTTCTTCGCCATTATCGGCCAATTGGACGACTTTTTCGGTAACTTTCCCTTCATCAAACTTTTTGGCCTCGTCAAACACTTTTTGCACATCATTCATGCGCGATTTGACAACATCCAGCCGTTTCAACCGATCAACAGTGGTATCCGGCTGGTCAGTCCTCAGCTTGGCGACTTTATCAACCTCCACCGTGTCCACACTGCTAACCAGTCCTTCTACGTCGCCTTTTAAAAGCTCCACTTCATATGAGACTTTTTTCGACGCACGCAACAGCTCAGCCGTCAGCTGCTCTAGCTGCAACGTCAGGTCCTGGCTATGATGATCGAGCTGTGATAACAGCCCGGAGGCTTGCGAGTGGAGGTTATCAAGCTTCTCGCCTTGTTTATACCTAGGCAGGAGATTATCAATATACTCGGTTGGCACCAGTTCAGGGTTGCCAAACTGCTCCAAAACCTTTTCAGTAGAGTCCATACCGTTGAATTGTGGATTGAAAAGAGACGTGGAAGGGAATGCGCTATTGTTTTTATTTTTTATTTTTTACTTTTCTCCCAACGCTGGTGGCACGTGATAAGGCTGCTTAAATAACGCACGTGACAGAATTTTAGATAAAATAAATACAAAACGTTTAACCCGAGTGTTTCCCAAATACAGCTTGCCACTCGTTCATATATTGTACAGAAGGGTCAGAGTTCACTGCCTTGGTGGCTTTATGTAGATTGATGCTCTTTGAGGTTGGGAAAACTTGGTTTGAGACGGTGCACCCCTTGGACCGGGCCCGTGGGTTGTCTAGCTGGCTTGTTAGAAATTCAATTGCCGCATCTTGTCCATTCCCAGCTGCTGGCATGTGTTTCATACCTGGTAGCCGGTGATATAGCACCGATGTAGATGTAGACCCAGACTCGCACCATTTGGAGATTGTAGCATCTACTGCATGGATATCAACAACCTCGTCGGTGGTGCCTTGGTACACGAACATTGGGATTTGCGGCACAGACTCGCCAAGAACGAGTGAGCTGAGGACCCGTGAAATTACTGGACTGTTCAGGATGGCCGAGCCGTGCTTGAAGTAACTAAAAATATCCTGTTTTAAAAACGCCAGCAAGTTCTTGGTAGAACATTGGGTGCGCACCGCCATAAACTTGCTAACCTTTCTTGGGACCAGTTCGTTATAAATGGCGAGTTCAAACTCAGGATACTCGTTCCCAATACCAATAATCGCAGCTGGAGCGAACCCTACCGCCATTGTCTTTTGTACAGAGTTTAGCGTGGAGGTGAGATTACTAACTAACCCACCAACAGCCGCGCCAACAATAACGTTTCCAAGCTCGGGTGCGTAGCTAGGCTGGAGTTGGGCAGCCCACCCAGTTGGGATTGAGCCACCGGAGTAGCCCGCCATGACAACTTTGGCCTGAGGATTGACTTGTGTAATAGACTTTGACTTGAGGGCTGCGCGGATAGAGTCTAGTGCAAGCTGACCCTCAAGCACGCCGGCGCCAAACGCGCTGAATGGACCTTCATGATCTGGTACAACAACCACCGCATTCTTTTTCAATAACTCTATAGTAAAGCTGTCCAATCCGTCCTTTTGGATCGAGATGGAAGGCGCGCACCCTTCATACGACGCATCCTCTGCATACGAATATGATACCACCCGTTTGAACGTGTCCTTGTTGGTGATTTTTGGTACAAGGACGGTAGTAATTGCAGCGATGGGTTGGCCATGTGTGTTCGTGGACCGATACATTAGTTGCCAAGCATCAACCTGGATACTAGAACCATCTGCCTTTTTCTCATCCGGAATACTGCGTGGCAATACCCGGTGCTTGATGATGGTACCGGGGTCCATTGGGGTAAGTGTACTCCGGGAAGGGGTCAGGTAAAAGGAGTCTGCGCTAGGCAGATCCACCTGGGGCTTGCCCCAGCTAGTAACCATACCAATGATGCTTGCGATACCCGAGATGAAATCTGTCTTCATTTTGGTGTGCTATGGTTGTTTAGTGATCACTCGAGGTTGGAGCTATTCTATTTATTAGGATCGTGGTCATTCATATATACCTAATTTTGAAAATAAAATAGAGTTTAAATTTCCCGGAAGGCTGATTTCAAATGGAACTGTACAGAGTTTTGGATCTCGATATCATTTCACCGTTCAATTTAAAATAGAGTTCAAGACATCAAAAAAGCTAATCACTTGTATGGTTAACATTCAATTACCCTAATGCTGAGCCGCGCCTTATAGTGCGGCTGACAACTTTGTCCCATTCCTCGCGGTTGATTTATATTGTACATGCCGAGTTTCTGGTCTGCGAAATTACTCGATCGTTATGGAGTGGAACATATTTCAACCGTATAAGATGCTCGTCGGTTTCGATCATAGAATCTCTCAATTATGAAAGCCGGTCCTTGACGCAAAAATCCCATTGCCAGCATTTTTCGAGCCAGATGGAAAGTTGGTGGACACGTGTACTGACGGTGCGTTCCTGCTCTCGGACTTGGAATGGGGCCAATTTTACCAGCATTGTGTTCAAGGGCCGAAATATTTCAAACACGACAGTTCACTTAAATTTAACAAGAGATGCGTCATCGACCCTGTAAACTTAAGTAGCTAGCGGGACGGCACGGCTCAGCTATAGCTTCCATATATATATGTAATGTTTTTTTCTGAATTCGCCTCTATATTTATATACGTGGCGTCGGTAGTACAATGGTCTACTCTGGTTCACCCGTTCAACACCAGGGGTCAGAGTTGAAAGTGCTCGATCAATTCGGGTAATTTTTGTTATAAGACTGTGCACGCGAGGCCGGTCGGCTGCAGGAGCTCCGGTGCATGCGGCGGCAGGGGGCGGCGGCTATCTGAGGCCAACTGCTTGAAATAATGTTCGTAGATGATAAATGTCAACTATAAACAATGAGAAATGTTTTAGGTTGATATTGACACCATCAATCGTTAAATTTAATTATAATAATGTTAAACAGCCAATATTATAACATAATGGTTATAAGTCAACTGTGCTATGGTTATTATCTAGCCACCCACCTGCGACACCAACTTCTATTGACAAGACTCCTCAATATTAATTATAGTTTAGAACTTGTCTTATTTTATGTCCAAAATATTGCCTCCACATATTGCTGTGAAATATGTTTGCAGAAACTTTGGCGGATTTACCTCCCCAGCCAAATTGATAACGCGTATTTCATTTTCTGTTATCGCATTTAAATATATACAAGTGCAAAAGACGCAGCACAGTTTTTTAAGAGAAATATAGCAACCGATTTAGCAGTTATAACAAAATATATTATCACAATAGATGACTTTAAATTTCGCTGTACCGTAAATCCAGCTGTTCGAGCGAGGGTACACTGCAACATGGATGCTTGTACCATTACTTGTTTCATATGAGGTCGTTTATCTTTTTTTTTTGGTTTGACCGGAACCGCTTAGGTTAGCTATTTCCAACTTAGCCGCCCCCAAACCTTCCATCTTCGAATTCCCGAGTTAAACCCATCTTGTTGCAACCTGAAATCCATATTTCTTGACAATTAGAAAATGGGAACCTCAAATTTTGCACTTTTTTTCATTGAAATTTTTGTTTGAGACACACGGCGTCGTTACTCGCGAGCGATCGATATCTGGATTCCTGCATGATACTTGTACGTATCACGTACCGGTGCTCTGTATTTTTCTGGCCCTTGATTGAGAGCGACTGGAAAAAGCATATATAATAAATGTACTCTGGTAGAAATATTAGAACAAAATGTATCTATTGATTTAGGTATACGAAGATAGAAAAGGAATATTACATAAATGTGATTTTATATTCATGTTGGGAATGATGTCATGTGATGTGACGTATGTCACGTGAAACACAATATCAGACACTAACAAGTAACACATCTAATTCACTTTAACACCAGCATCCCAGCACCTTTGCTTATTGAAGGCTTACGCGGTAAGTAGCTAGCATAAGTTACTTGGCCTTTTGCAACCTTTATTTTCAACTGCCCAATTGATCATGTATTGACAGTGTTAACTATTCTGGTACTGCTCGCTTTCAACTCTATTGGACGACAGCCCGACGTGTTTGTACAAAAGAGGAAATAAAACGAGTTCATACAAAGTTTACAAAATTGCCTTTCCAACAAAATTGGTATTCCCAACACACAACCCCCCCCCCCACATAATCAACGAAACGATGCCAGCGAAACAATGGCTGGTGGCTCAACTTGACAGCGAGTGGATGGATGGTCGACCAAGACTGCACGAAAATGTTATGCGTCGAATGTTTAATGAGTGGGCGCAGAAGGATCGTCAAGGGCTGACTGTCCAAACTCGCAACGCGGTGGTTGAAGATTGTGGCAACATTATCACCACCGCAGTAAATTTGGGAAATCAAGCGCAATTGAATAACGATACAGTAGCTCTCTGGAACCAGTTTCGTCGTGTCGCGGAATGCTGTACGATTCTGGATTACCTGCCTAGATTTCAAGCATCCGCCTCTGCCCCTCGAATAGACCTCAAAAAAGATTTTTTAAACTTTCGACGCAACTGTTTTAATTGGTATTGTAGAATTTGAAACGAAACAGCTCAAGCACAGTTTAACCAACTTTTTAGGCCCGGGGAGCCGCCAGCAGTTGGGGTTATCGCAGATATCATCATCAATACTGCGACGAATGGTGGATTCAGTTTTTTCCAAGCTGAAGAAGCTACACCTGAAGAGGTTATTACTTGTGACTGGACCAAGAAACCACTGGTCAGGACCCAGTTTATGACATCATACTTTCTAGGGGATGTGCAGGCCCTACCGACAACATCAAAGTCAATGTTTAGGGTGAAGCAGACTCCCTCGCAATGGACCCGCAAAATCCCAGAGATTAATGTGAGAACTGGCGCGTTCCAAAGTATTCACGGATACAATTTTGAGTCCTGGATTCAAGATCGCGTTGCCCGCCAATTGTTTCAAAACGCCCCTGTCGCTGATCAAAACAGGTTTAATACTGAGTTGGCATCATTACCAGACGAACTCAGGACATTTGAGTTCGTGACGCTTAATCCCGGCGGAAATGAAGCACGAATAAGAGAAACTTTGTACATGGGTTTAGTTACTATTCTTCCATCGATCAATGCTCTAACGAACTGTTTTGGGGTCAATATTAGGGTTCAAACAGAAAGCGGAAGTCACGGGGTTCAAAGTGACGTGATCATTATGATGAATACTGAAGGGGCGCCACCAGAGGATGATGCGTCGATTCCATTAGTCTGTTTTGAACTCAAGGCGGCTCACTATTCAATCATGCTGGGGCTTGCATCAATGGGTAATTGTGGGCTGCTTACTGACCAAGCTGTGGAACTTGGTAGGCTGGCAGGCCAAGCTGATTACAAATTCGCTTCCAGTCGTGCCACCAATAAGTTTGATTTATTTCGGTTTAATGCACATTCGGCGCTGCAACAGACGGTTGCTGGTCTATACCGCTACCCTGGCAGCCCTATGGAACATTCAATGCGCTACGGGGTCAGAGCACGGCGTTTGTATGTTGGTTTGGGCGATCCATCTGGGTTTGCACTGCTGCGTGTTGATACCAATGGCTTGCGTCGCAATAGCGTTCTTCGTTACGGGGTTGCTTCTGAAACTTCGGAAGCTGGTGTAAATCATCGGATTTGTTATGAACCCAACTGGGAAGCTAATCTCCAGGATCTGCCGCAGATTGATACAGACGGGGCATGGGTTATTCATGCTGATGAACCTGGCATGTTTACAAACATGATGTTTTTCTTGCTTAAAGCCGCATACGAACAAGCAGAGATGATGCTCGATGATGGGTTCAACTTTGCTCGTGGCCACGTCGAGTACTTGAGAACTGTCCAGACAGCCCTGCAAAACGCTGATGCTGATGCAGCAGGTGATAATGATGAGAACATGGGCGAGCGCGATGATGACAACAATGGCGAGAACGGTGAGAATGCTGGCGACAACGACAATGGCAACAATGATGGGCGTGGCGGCGGTAACAACAATGCCAGGAGGTCTGCACGCCGGGGCGGCCTCAATCGGGGCCAAGATTTCTTTGCGTTTATGAGAGGGCTTACTCGGTTAGTGAATTCAGAACAGACTGTCAACTCTGTTCAGGGCGGCACCAACGTGAATCTAGCTTCATACAAAACTTTGGATGTGATTCAAACTACTCGCACGTCCCGATCCGAGGTTTTGCTTGTGAGCCGTTTTGTTCGAACGGATTGTAAACCGCGCATTTTGAAACTTTTTGATCTCCTTGATTGGGACAGTTTTAAGACTGAGTTGGAAGCTTACAAGCGAATCAAGACTCTTCCATCATCGAAACGGGCCCATTTCCCAGCTTTATATAGATATGGGGTTATGAAACGGGATGCCAAGGGCCCTCACAATGAAGACATGGTGTTGAAGCAGTACTACCTGGAGATAGAGTACATTGACAGTAAATCTCGACCAATGACAGAGGAGGATGAAGAGTTGGTTCTGGAAGCTGAAAAAGTACTGGCGTTGGCGGGCGTGCGGCACCTTGATCTCGTAGAGGATTATGGGGTTTATCGAAACGTGTTTATAGTCGATTCATGCAACCGTGTCAGATCAGGTTCACATTCAAGCTTGAAAACTCCAAAGAGAATGGCAGTTATCTACGATTTCGAGTTGTCTGAAATAATAAAAAAATGAATGTGTAAATAGCACAAGCAGTATATTTCTATAAACATCTTTTTTTTTTTTTTTACCAGAATTGCAACTAACCAACTTGAACAAAGGATGAGCGCTGGCCTGAGCCGCACGTATTGCGGGAAAAAACTTGTGCTACGCTCATGTGATATGACGTAATATCACGTGAAACACAATACCAGACACTAACAAGTGACACGTTTAATTCATAAGCATTTTAACAAGAAATGCCAAAAAATTCAAAAATTCCAATAATCTGCCAGCTCTAGAGTAGTCTTTTCGCACCGAAAAATTTTACTATACACGACACGAGCTGAGTCAAAACCTTAATTATTATATGTAAAAAAGTCTTACTAGGTTATTGCCATGGTGCGAGGGAAACTATAATACCCACCTCATATACCTATAGCATAATGCATGCTTTAGACAATTGACCTTTTCGTAGAGATCTGCTAGGGTGAACTGTTTAACCATGGTTATACCCTAGGCACTGTATGGTACCACGTGTATACTATAGTTGATTGTTGAGTTCTGTTTGTTACCAACATACCAAGCTTATAACGGATGACAATTAGAACCAGAGCGCTAGTACGACAGTCGACAGGCCCTTTACGATACTAAATAACCTTTAGGCTATTAGAGTTTTACGCACAGCTCATTGAAATTTCCATAATCATATGATCGATCAGAGTTATGAACCGTCTCGAGATTTCAGTTATTAAGATAAATGAACCTAATTTAATATCAGCATTTCCCACCAGGCTGGAAAGTTAAATCGCTCCGCCGCATCGATCGATACCAAACGGCTAAGACCAAATCATCGGCACACAGGAACAGGAATGTGGTAAAACAAACAGTTTCGTAACGGCCAATTCTCTGTCAGCAATGCTCCAGAAACAATTATTATTGTGCAGTTTTTCATTCAACACCCTTAATAAGTACATACCTATAGCTTAGACTACAGCCCGAAATGCCCCCCCTCCCCATGACATCAATCGCGCGCACGCATGTTTCAAAAGAACC